>CM075779.1:55348284-55555784 GCA_037974665.1 Ehretia macrophylla
AAAAGCTCAATATTCAGGCACATGGACAATTTTATTTTTTCAAGAACCCTTCATCTAAAATTTGGTATAAATATAATATTCTTATAAGAACTTTTAAGGAGTCTTTTTTATATTAAAATCATATGTTTCTCTACAAAAAAATAAAACACATAGACTATCGGGATATCAATATATCATTTTTTTAGAAAATTTATATTCAAAGAATTGTATCATATTCTAGTAGAATGCTTTCATCCATATACAAAGATCGTTGTAATTTAATGAATATGATTTTGGTGGCTTTATGCTTCAAGGTTTTCAGTCTTGTAGTGACTTTTATATAAATATTATTATGCATGATCCATATAGGCACATTGTTACCACATTTATAGGACACATAAAAACCTTCAACAAATTTTAGGCTCATTAAAAATCTATGTAATTGCGTCTACCACAACAACATATGGTTCCTCACAACCAATTTGAAGTCTCAAACATTTGGACTATTGTTTAAGAAATCTAATACATACTACGGATTCTTCAAAAAATAAAAAAATTAATACTTACCTCATAGTATTGCGGAAGAATTTGTCCAAGAACTTTGCCCTGTTCGTTCCATCGTTCAAAAGTTATGAGTCGGAGTCCAAGATACAATTTCGATCTTGAACTACATTTTCACAACTTAAGAGCCCTTTTGATCATGATATTTTTTACACATAGTAAAAGTGAATTTAAGATATATTGGAAGATTAAGTGATTAGACTGAAAAAGCACCGCAAGGACATCCGCGACGAAAACACCCTAGTTACAAGGTCGCAGTGTTATCATGAAAATGCGACTGGTCTTTCTGCTTCATGGGACCCAGCTAGCATGGATCAACTGTTAGCTGAATTACGAGTGAAACTGGCAGTCGAGGCAGCCCAGCCATCTGAAGCGGCAGCAGCGGCCCTAGCATCCGAAGCAGTGGATATTTTTGATGATAAAGGTCCTTCTACCGCAATCGTGACTCATCAGCCTAATCCCAACGTTGTTGTTGCCCCTGAAGTTGGGTCGTCTCGGCCTTCCGAGACTTGAAGTCGTTTATTTTATATTTCCTTTGGGTGTTTTGTTTTTTTGTTGGACAAGATTTTTGTACTAATTTGTAAATATTATAATCCCTTCTTCGGCTAATTCGTGCCTTCATTTTGTCTTTGCCGACGCTAGGGGCACCGGGCAAGATTTGAAATGTAAAGCAAACTTATATGTAGTTTATTCCTTCTTCAGCTGACTTGTGTCTTTACTTCGGCAATTATTTAATTTTTTTTTTTTTTTTTGTGATTGGGCTGAGTCCTTGTGGGGTGCTTAAAGATCAATTGTGTCGCGTCTTCGTAGAGTGCTTAAAGATCAATTGTGTCGCGTCTTCGTAGAGTGCTTAGGGCTAATGGAGTCGCATCCCCATAAGGTGCTTAAGGCTAGTGGAACCACATCCTCGTGGGGTGCTTAGGGCTTATAAAGTCGCATCCCCGTAGGGTGCTTAAGGCTAGTGGAGCCACATCCCCGTGGAGTGCTTAAGGCTAGTGAAGTCGCATCCCCGTAGGGTCCTTAAGACTAGTGATACGAAGTGCCCCCTCCTGAGGCGGCTAACACTTCCACCTTCCCCCTGAGCTCCTCGTTTTCTTTCCTTGTTGAATCTCGATCCGCCATGGCCTCTTTCAATTGTGTCTTGAACATCGCCTTCATGGCATTCACCTGCTGTTCTAGGCTCTCTGGTATAGACTCGGCCATCTCCGATTCTTGCACACCACGGCTGTTAAAGTCCCCACAGATGGCGCCAAATTGTAGACTCTTAGAATCTACAATTAAGATTAGAGCAAGCTTTAATCCCTTTTATCACTAGGAGTCTCGACAAGCGAGTGACCAGCAAGGATCGTAAATGAGCTTTAATCCCTTTTATCACTAGGAGTCCCGACAAGTGAGTGACCGAAAAGGATCATAAATGACTTGAAGTTGTATGTTTGAAGGGTGGGTAGTAGTGTTTAAGGTTGAGAATGTTCCTACGTGTAATAATGGGTCTTTTCCTTTAAATAACTCCTTCTGACTCATCAATCAGCGCCGAAGTCGGGATTCCCATGATTCCAGTCAATCAATCTAGCCCCATGATGATGCATCTCCTTGATCATTTCCGCAGATTCCAAGCTATTTCCTTTTGAGAAACCGATCCCATTCTAGATATTTCGCCCGTCCATGAACATGTTGGGTCGGAGCCCTCTTCCAGTGGGCCCCAGCCCTTATTACTACTGAAATCTAAGTTCAGTGGGTGTAGTGGGATGGACCTTATGGAACTAAGCTCCAGCCCATTACACTTACGACTATAGTATTATGTATATATGACCAATATTAAGATGTACTAAATTTCTGATCCTTTGTACTATGTGAACAATAAAATAATATATATACAGCTATATATTTGTTAAAACTAATTCTTTTTTCCTTACGAGTTTGAACTTAACTTTCATCCCATATTGCGTTTTAGACTTAAAGGTTTCCCTAACTTGTCAAATTTCAAATCTCAATCCCAAAATCTCAAGAAAAGATTCAGAAGTAGCCTAATAGTAGATTACTCTTCTTAATAATTGAGATATCAGTGTTCGAATCACATGGGGACGGAAGGTAAAAGAAAAAAAAAACTGTCAAATCTCAAAAGAGAATGTGAATAATAATATAAACGATTTTGGAGTGGTATTAGAATTAGGCACAAACTCGTGAGAAAAAAAAAAATGACATTTTTCGATTTTTCGCTTTACTTCTGCTTAGGCTTTGCAAAATGTTAGAAAATAACTTATGCGTTTCATGAAGACATATTATGCATAGAAGTAAAAAAGAGTTGTACAACTCCTTGATGCATCACAGACCTGTGGAACTCTCTGTTTCGGCGAGACAAAATTAAGGGCTAGTATTGGTAATGTCTAACTAATTAGTGAACTTTACACGTATGTGAAAGCTACATACCATATATGTTCACGTCCATAAGTTTACATTTTTAAAATTAAAAAAAAAAATTTCTAAAAGTAGATATGCTTGTCATCTCTTCCAACCAAAAAGATTAGAATTTGTAGTTTTCCAACCAAATAAATAAACAATGCCATCTTTTCCCCTGTTGGACATATGCAAGTAATTCCACGCCGCCGAGGGATACTAGTGTCATAGATTAAAAATAACTACTTGAGTTATAAAAATGATCATAATCCCGAGTTATAAAAGTAATTATATAATTCACAGCTCAAAATGATTAATTCAAATTATATTTAAATTAATCACTCTCATTTTATGTCACAAAACGACATTACAGAGATAATCTCGAGTTATAAAAGTGCAGGACAGGAAACCAGCAAGTGTACTAGGGAAAACTAAGTAATTATCAACCAAATAAGAAGAGTAAACAATATGGAAAAAGTTTAATTTCACGTTAAAAATATGCTTCTCCTCATTCAATATTCACAATCCCCTCAAACTTTATTTGTAGCTAACATAACTATAAGGCAGCGATATTTCAGCCTTCCATGCTGATAATGCAGCGTAGACCCTCGCCTTTCAGCATGTAATCAAATGCTTTGTTGATCTCCGCAAATGAAACTTGGTGAGTAATGAACTTATCCACCTCTAGCTCCTGAAATGCACGTGTTAGAAATTAACGTGTTAGAACGAAGAATAGACGAGCTAAATTCACGGGCAAATAAGAGAATATTTCATTGTATTGACAACAAATACATAAGACAACTCACAAAAGTTTATAGCCCTTATCTCTCTTGCCTCACCTCTCTCATCTCAATAAGGTTAAGCTAATATTTATGGATACAAAGAGAACCTAATTCTACTCGCCACAATCCTAATAGCATGAAATAGTAGATCTGAAATATCTAGTTCAGGGCAAGTCAAGGAGTGCAAAATTGTTGACAGTGTCATCCAAGAAATATTTCACGATGCTTAAATCAAATTAGACGAGAAATGTGTAAGGAACTTCAAACTTGACATATAATTAACAGTTTTCCGAATAGTTCATCTCAAAGAATTCACCTTGTTCATGTATTTTTCCACGACATCTGGAAGGCCAGTGCGAGGCTTGTAGTTGCCAAAGAAGGTGCCCTTAAGAGTCCTCTCATTCAACAAATTTATGGGATGCGTTTTGAACGCGTCATCTTTATTCGGCACACCAACAAGCACAGCAACCCCCCAACCCTGTGAACAAGCAAAGCATACTTCAAGTTACAGAACAGAATGTTCAAATTAAGAATAGAAACACAGATACGATAGAATGACAGATAGTACTTACATCATGAACACATTCGAAAGCCGAGATCATTGCATTGACAGCCCCAGTGCATTCAATGCTCCGGTCTACTCCTCCATCAGTCATCTCAGCTAACACCTGAAACTCATTAATTTTTCTGTTTCATTTACAAAACAGAAATGATTTTCCCTCACAATAGGAAAGCAGGAATCAATTCATCAGATTCATTGATCTTATGCGAAAAGTTTGACTTAGGAAACGAATCCTAGATTCTTTCATTTGCACCAACAATTTCCTCATCTAAAATAGGTCAAACTATCAATGTATTTGACACCTAAGCCAAAGTTTCGGTTGCCATCAAGAATGCAAGTGATGAACACAAGTAACATGTCAATTGTCTTAGTAGAGGACCTTATACATGGTGGTTGCAGAAGATTTCGAAAGTTAAAAAAGAAAAAAAAAACTAACCTGTTGGACAGGCTTATCATAATCTTTTGGATTCACGAACTCCGTACAACCAAACTTCTTTGCTGTTAAGAAGAAAAATAGACCAGTTACCTTCAGGCTTCAACAATCAATCAAGAGCACTTTGGATTATCTGAAAAATCTAATCCTTAGATTAGTGAGTATGTTTAAACATATGATGAAATCACCTGCTTCAAATCTATTGGGGTTCAAGTCAACACCAATAATCCTAGAAGCTCCAGATATCCTCGCGCCTTCAGCAGCCTGATAGTTTTCATCAAAAGATGCTAAAAAGGGTATACTTCTAAAGTGTTCTCACAATCAGTGGAAGAAACAAAATGAAACAAGATGAAAATTGACTCACAGCAAGGCCGACAGCTCCGAGTCCAAATATAGCAACAGTTGAACCCTTTGTTGGTTTCGCAACGTTCAAAGTTGCACCAAGTCCTTCAGACCAAAAAGCAAATGTATCACTATAAATAATTAATTATAGTAATAATAGAACCTACTCCTGTCGAGATATACAAATCACAGAGATATTACAGGTTCAAACAAACCTGTGGATATCCCACAGCTAAGAACACAAACTTTCTCAAGTGGAGCAGCTGGATTGATCTTGGCAAGACAGCCAACATGGACAACAGTGTACTCACTAAAGGTGGAGGTTCCAACAAAGTGGTAAATCGGCTGCCCATTTTTAGAGAACCTCGTCTTGCCATCACTGATCATGACCCCTCTTTCAGTGTTTATCCTGAGAAGGTCACACATGTTGCTTTCTGCTGATAAACAGTGGCGACACTGCTTGCACTCTCCAGTGAATACAGGAAGAACCTTATCTCCTGGTTGTAGATCTGTCACCCCTTCACCAACGCTCTCAACAATTCTACATTTAACGCATAAAAGAGAACACAAAAATACAATGACAACGTTTTTTGCATCAAGAAGAAAACCGTCAAACCAAGTTAAAAGGCACAATGTCTAATGAAATTAGTGCAAAAGGAAATTGACTACAAAATATAGTTATTGTTTTTTTGACATGCAGATATTGAGAATATCATACCCTC
Source organism: Ehretia macrophylla (assembly GCA_037974665.1). Lineage (NCBI taxonomy): Eukaryota > Viridiplantae > Streptophyta > Magnoliopsida > Boraginales > Ehretiaceae > Ehretia > Ehretia macrophylla. Next base: position 55,354,060 of record CM075779.1, read on the forward strand.
CAGCTTCATGACCAAATATGCGAGGAAAAAGAGGTGTTTGCCCCTGCAGCAGCATACCAAGTATTAATCGGCTAAAATCAGGCAAACAATCAAAAGATTGAAAAACTAACAAAATCATTTTACATCTAATTCCAGCATAGACAATGAGTCAGAGCCCGAGCTTTCTCTATGTACTTACTGAATGAGATGAAAGCGTCAATGATACACATCAGATCAATGATACACAAAAGAAACTCTAACTAGGTCCAAGAAACAAAATATTTCCATATATCATTAAGTATTTAGGCCAATTACTTTTACCATTGAATAGGAATATAGGGTAAGAGCAATTCTTATATGTATTTAGTTAAGTAGCAATTGCTCAAAGAACAAATAATTAAGGCTGGAAAAGCATAATATACTGATGATGCGCATTACAGAAGAAGAATTATCATAGCTTTCTCAACTTTTTCATACGTTTAAGTCTGCATAATCTACTGGCACATCTAATTACTATAATAAATTGCTCCAATGGAAGTCTCAAGAGTGAGCAAATCCGAGTTTTAGATAAACTTTGTAGCTACTTCTCCCATTTATCTCAGAAGATTTAAATCCCAATTACTAGAACCCCGTTACTTGGTCAAGGAATCAGTCTCTACAATGTTAATATCAAACGCATACACACACCAAATTTGCAATTTCTCTCAAGTCCTTCATGAAAATGACAGAGGTTTTTACCTTGGCTTCCCAGAAGTAAACATCAGTGTGGCAAAGGGAGGTGTAAAGAATCTTCAATCGAACTTCATCTTTCTGTGGAGGAGCTACCTCAACTTCTTCAATCAACAATGGCTTCCCTGCTTCCCATGCCACGGCAGCTGTAACATAGCATATTGTATTTGTCAATACAACATAAAAATGCAACGAACATATAGTGACAATCACAACTCGCATGCGATTAAAAGCTTAATCAGTGAAAGGCAAGGAATACAAAATCTCATTTTTCAAAAATAACTAAAGATGAGTAAAAATTATTGAACAAGATACGGATTAAAACAAATATGAAATTCTGTAACTTAACTCACTTCTATGAAAAAGCAATCACTTCTAGAACAGTACCCACAAAACTAAGCAATTATTAGAAAAATTAAATGACCTATCATCACATTAAGCCTAGCCCAAAATACTTATAGAACGATTATAAACTGAACACATATCCTATACACAACTAATATGAGACGGGTTTTACATTACACATAAGAAATAGAATAACAAACTTTAACATGCTCCATCAGAAAGAAAATCATATTTAAATCATCACGCATCATCAGTGAGGGAAAAAGAAAAAATGAAAACATCACTGATGTATACAGTGACACCACACATCCACACTGTGCATGTGTGTGTTGTGCTTTCTTCTTCTTTTCATTTCCTTTGTTTTAGTGCGTGTGTTCCGTGGATGCTAGTGATCATCAGAACAGTCATTCAACAGTCCATCATATCATCAGTGCAGTGCAACTAGTTTTTTCCCTTTTCTTTTCATTATATAACGAGAAACTAACTTTAGTCCGTGTGTTTTTCTAACGAAAAACTCACTCTGACAGGATAAATATCCAACAACCTAAGACTGTAAACCCACTATTCAATAGTGTCCATCAATGCATGATTCAGGTTAGTTAAGCACTAAGAATATTTGTAATAAGAGACCACTGGTTCAATCTGATCACAACAAGTCACTAACCGATTGGAGCCAATCTTGAATATCACAAAAGTAAAGCTGAATAAAATGGTATTTATTCAAAATCGAAAACAAAACAGCATCAACCAAGATGAAAAATGATCAAACAAATATGAAAGCAAGGATTTTGATCCTCACCTTTGCAACGAATGACCTGACCAGCAGTGCTAGACATTGTCACTGAATGTGTGTGCGTGTCAGTGTGTGTATCGTGTGTTATGTGATTGATTGGTTTCTTGGCTTAAAGTGGACACTGATGTTTCTAGAATTTGAAGATGCTCTCAGTACAGTAAAATACAATGTGACACCGCCTCGAAATTTGGTAACGTACGAGAAAAATGCACGTCATTTTCTGCTTACTTAAGAAAGTTTTATAAATTAATAGTAGAAAAAATGGTTCAATTAATTTTAAACGTTTGATTATTTTGATATTTTTGTTTTAATTATTTTAAATTAAATATTTTAATTTTAAACATTTTATATAAGGGACACTGTTAGTTTATTAATTCATTTATGTTAAATTTGTTTCGTTAAGATTACGTAATTTGTATAAATAAAAAAAAGAAAAATATATAAGATTAAATTGGGATCGGGTGAGGTTATAAAAGAAAAGATAATGAGTTATAAGATAAATAATTAATTTAATTTTGTATACTTTAATTTTTTATTGATGATGTGTAAATCACGTGATTTTAACGAAATAGATTTAATAAAAATGAATTAATGGACTAATAGTGTTTCTTATGTAAACGTTTGGTTTTAAACTGTCCAATTTAAAATATTTAAGACTAAAATATCAAAATAAATAAACGTTTAAAATTAATTGAATCATTTTCACTTAATAGTATATTATTTAAAATATTAATTCTAAAAAAAGATTTCGAAATATCTCGAGTCTGGCGCAAGTGTTTGTTTTGATTACATAATCTTATAATTAGATCACACGTGTAAACACGTAGACGTACTGGATTGTCAGTTTTGCTTTTGGTCCAACTTCTATTTCCAACAGGTGCCTTCAGTTTCTAAACAACATTTGACACGTGGACTATTGTAACGGCGAGTTCCCTTCAAAATGTGGATTTGAATCATCACATAATTAAAAATTTATTTTAACTTTCTAACATTATAACTTAGTTATTCATTCACTTAACAAAAATATTTTTTCTCTAATATTTGTAATTTGAAATTCAAATGAATAGTTATAATACAATGTTAGAAAATTAAAATAATTTTTAGTTATGAGAGGATTCTAATCCTCAAAATTGTTCACCTTGCGCCCACCTCCATTATATAATTCAACATAAATCACACAAAGATAAAAAAATTCTTGCATCAGTGTAAATTAATAGATCAGTCTCTTACATATTATAATAATATGTGTTATATTATATTATCCACAGATTAACGACTGACCCATTAACTGACTTTGACAATGGACATATTGGAATGTACTAGAATTGTCATTTACCATTCTATTTTTATAATTAAGTTATCACATCACCGTAGATACTTAGTTGGAATTCTAAAATAGTAAAAAAAAAAACTATTTTTTTATTTTTTTTTTAGTATATCAACTAAACATCTGTATGAGATATTAAATTAATAATAAAACTAAGGTAATATCTAGTATTACTTAAAATGTACACCCTTCCCCTGTACATATTTTTCCACTTTTCAGTTTCTTCTTTTATCTTTTATTTTATTGAATTCAACCTTTATAATGAGTTTTAATGGTTATAAAATTGAAGGTACCAAAGGTCATGATAAAGATTAAAGAACATTTTCTTTTCAAGATGGATTTCTTTGTTCTAGCATGATCTAGTGGCATTTGGATGGAAGGTTTTTAAATGCTTTTTAATGTCTTGTATGAGACGTAGCGCGATTCGCTTACTTGATTAGTAGGTGACTTGTCAACAAAGGACGTTGTTTCATAAATGTGTATTTAATTTCAATTTTTAGTCACCTTAAATTGATTGTTTGATGAGCAAGAAAAGAAATCACCATTAAAGAAAGTTCTGCTTCTACATATACATCTTTCCTCTATAAGGCAAGAGAGAAAAGGAAAAGGAAAGATAGACAACAAAGCCATTCACTGACGAGAGAGAATGACTGGTTTTTATTTTATTTTGTTTTTTTCTTTTCAAGGTTTTGAATTTTATTTCAAGATAACCAAAAAAAAAAAGAGCAATTCCATTGTTATATCCTATTCCCATGATCGGACATTGAAGGTCCAAGCATAATCCGTCAATCATCATAATTGTATAATCAATTTACAATCATTAAATCTCTTTCATAACGTTATAAAGAATTCAGATTGACAAAAAAATAAATTTAGATTCCTAATAACGTTATAAGAAATCCAAATCTGAACACGGAAATCAGAATAAAAGACGCAAAACTAAACTTGGGGAAGAATGAGAGCTTTAGACATGCAACGCTTGGAAATTTTCAACAAAAATATGCCGAGAAGATAACTTGATGACTACTATTTCTCAAAATATAACTCACTGCTTAGTAATCCAACAAGAAAAAAAAACATCATGGTCAGTTTATATTTACAACACTTGAATGTAACTTGAGACTTCAACCTTACATCATTGTGCCAAGTCCAGAAATAAACAAGAAGTTATCATTTTTCGCCATTCTTGCACAACCATTAATGTTACAACATCATCCCTCTCCCTCCAGCAATCCATTGCCCTATTTCATTTAAAGCTCAAACTCATTTCTTTCCTCTAATAAAAAGAGTAGTATCGTACGTATCGCTTTCTCATGGAACTTGAACATAGGAGAAGAGAAGCTAGGAACAGAAACTGGGTTGATGCTTCACATAGATAAACAAGAACTCGTGATGGATACGGGCATAATGTACAGTTTTAATTATAACACATTGCTAATCGCCATGAACATCCCCTCAGATTCTGTTGTCCTAGTCGTCATGATTACGCTAGCTTTGCCAATCTATCCATGTCTAAGATTTTCACATCCAACGTGTCATCAACCTTTACGATTCCATCCACGCCATCAACACCAATGAGCTTCCCTGTCGCGCCACGCTGTGCGCCACCCATGATCTTGATTCTGTCATTTTTCCTTGGCACTACCACCTCAATATCACTAGGAAGGGCGGTGACCGTTTCTCCATTACCATTCGAGCCAAGAGCAATCCGACAAGAACCATCCTGTAGAAAAAGACAGTTGTTATCAAGCCAACAACCCCTAAAGTTTTACACCAGACAACAGTGTTACAATAAACGTTATGCAAAGGCTAAAACAAAGATCAACACCTGTTTCGACATTTACAAAAGATGCAACTTCTTCATATTGTCGTCGAACTGAGTTATTCTTTGGATAATAAGATTGATGTTTCAATGTTTTCGATTCTATACTGTGAGCTGCTAGATTCTCTAATCAATAGTTGCAATAAACAGTGTTTTCGTTCTTAAATAACAAGCAACACATCTAACTAATATTTTATCTATTACGAATGTAACTATTTTAATGGCATGTGTTCATCATTGAAGGCTTGGAAACCCCCCAGTAGACAATGCCAAAGTGAAAGTCTAATTTTCCAGGGCAAACAGGAAGAAATTTGCAATGCAAGCGTCAAGAAACAAGTTAAAACATATCACAACCACAGAACTATACATACCGGGAGCACCTCTCGTATAACTCCGAGAACAATGTCATCAGGGGACCGTCGTACGTTGACCAAGATATCAGGCAAAAACCATAGTCCTTCACTCTCCCCACCTAAATTGTTCATCCATATCATCCACGTTAGTTGAAACGCTTCAACGAAAACTTGTAAGAAATAGGAACAAGTGACCTTTCATATTATAAGAAACCAGCTTCTTACAACCCAGTTGCCAAGAGCTGGTTAGTCTGTTATAAGCGGACATTTTGAGACTACAATTCTTATGAATTCTTCTAAGATACTACTACATCTACTTCTATTTATCAAGGTTCCTAACTAATAGTATATTATCAACATCGGTGTATGGAGTACATCCATACAAATACTAGATCCAGCCTCTGATGTGCAGAGATATTGCCTGGTTTCCAGTTTTAATTTTCATATATAGTTACTTCAATAAAATCTGCACATGTATACATCGTTTTATCAGGTAGCAATCAAGGGAAGACAAAAAATATTACCTACTACAGGCGACATCATGTCCAGAGCACCACTGCCTGGAGTCATGGGCTGCCCGCCAGGAGTACCAGGTAGATATGCTGAACTTGGTGTCATTGGTGGCTGTCCACCAGGAGTTGACGGCAAGTAAGGACTTGGAGCATTTGCTGCATGGTACAAGTTAATTGCAAGGTTATATAATATAAATCCAGGAGAAACAATATGAGACCTCATTTTTGGTAATTGAACTCAAAGAACTCCAATACCATAGGCAGTATTATTATCCCTCGGAGTTCCAGCTTCATTATAATTGCCACTGGGAGTGTTACTCCAACCAGAACCAGGAGTTGGTGCATCGTATGTTCTTGAAGGAGGACTTCCTGGCTGAAAAATTAAAGGAAAAAAGTCAGTACACTGGCATTAAAACTCACTTGTATGCTGAACTTGGGTTTTTTTGGGGGGGGGGGCAAACCTGGTATTGAGGACTGGTACCCCACGAACCAGGATTTCCGTCTTCCCAATTGTCCCTGATGTTTGATGTTGAAATCACTCAATGTTAGTGAACAACAACATATCAAACAGTGACATCCCACAAAAAATGTAAAATCTGAATGATCGTGTAAACAACCATCAAGAAAATGGAATAACAGCCTAAAAATAATCTATAGCCGCATTCCTTTTACACAAAAAACAAAGACATGATAGATGTCAAATGAAAATTCAACCTTTACAATAAAACAGTAAGTTAAGTAGCGTTTCCTATCTTTCTTCCATCATTTATCAATTATCACAAACACAACAATCGAACTTAAATTCCATTTGAAAATAAAATCGAACTTCAAAAAGATGTCCATTACTCCATTTTCTCCAAGATCACATCCATATAAATCCAATCAATAGAATTTCTTTCCGTACCTCCACCACTCCATTACTAGCCTTCTATCAGTTCAGAAAGGTACAAAAAGGAATTCATCCCTCCATCTTTCTCTTCCTAACCGATTCCTTTGTCTTTTATTTTCACTTCAGATATGGCACGGAATATGCATTAAGCGCATACTCAGCTTTTTGGACCCTGAATCAGCATGTGAATCTCCCCTTCCTACCCACATTTCCATGCCTTCCAACTTTCAAAGAGTTAGAGAGGATTGAAAAGGAACGTTATAACAACTTGTGAGAAACTTGGCATCAATATGCTGTAATGAGGTACAGCCGAACTGTCCTTGCATTGCATTTCTATCATGCTGCTCATGCCATAGCCAGTAGAAAATAAATCATTCTCCACTAACAAGTCTTAAGTGCCCAACTTATAAGAAGTTTAACTGCTCCAGAATGAAGTACATGCTTGCACAAGCAACACAATGCTGGTATCTACACTTCCAAAACTCTCAAGTCACCTGATTTTATATTCTTAAAGTGTCCATCTAGATCACTTCATTCCTTCCACGTTGAATTTATTCCCCCCGCCCCTCCTCCGCACCCCCCCCCCCCCCCCACCCCCCACCAAAAATAAAATCTTCCTGAATGTTACCAGCGAACACTAAATTTTCTACCAAGTCTTCCATCAGCATTCAGGAAATTCAATAATTGTCCACAACCTATTGACACTGACACAGCCAAGCTGCTAAGATAAAACCTGGTAGTCTACTCATTTTTGTAAACAGATCCCGCGTATGGATAGGGGAGAGGCACGATAACATGAAGAATACAATTACCAAAATAAGATAAATCATATGATTATACATAGCCTGTCGGTAGTCTAGCAACGCACCTTGGTGGACTCATTGGTGTGTATGGGTTCCATGCTCTGTCACGCATGGGTGTCCTCATGCCATCATGAATTGGCGTTGCTGCGGCCAAAAAATCAAGGAGAATCAATTTTGCTAGTTCAGGTAATCACAGGCACTATAGTAATAAGCCAAGCATAGAGCACAAACCTCCAGGATCTCTCATAGGAGTCATCATTGGATGCAATGGGGTTCGTGATGGGTGCATCGGTGTCTCACTTCCCATACCGTACCTAGATGTTTCTCTGGTAGCAAAAATGAGTTAGAAAAAATGGCATGCCTAATAAACAGAAACAGACACAAGTAGAGTAATTACCGGAATGGAGTTGAAACATTCACATTATCAGATATAAAATTCCGCTCAACTGCAGGAAAAGATTATAAACCAATAAACAAATGGAAACCCAATATATATGTATATATATGAAATAGAGGTGAAGCATCACCACCATCTATAAATTAAGAATTTTGTGCACTAAATGCACTGGAAAACATTTAATGTAAAAGGTTCTCCCCATAAAAGGAGGTCAAGGTTGTAATGAAACTACACCCTGTGATATAAATAATTTCTCTCAAACAAATAATAAGAAAAGATAGATGAAGCAACTAATAAATGAATAAAAGATTTCTCCAACAAAAACAAATTACCTGTAACAACTTTCATCTGGGACTCCAATTCCACTCGAACTGTAGTACCTTTTACATCTACAACACGCCCCTTGTACCCCTTGTAAGGACCCAGGCGAACCTTAATAACAGCACCAATTAGAGTGTCGTGCCCTCTTCCACCTCTATGCCTTCCTCCAGCTACAATGCAATAAGTAACAATAACTGTTTCTGAATATAATTGTCAAAAATATCGAAAGACAGATACTGAACTTATTTTGGAAAATTACACGATAGATATTCATAGAACACAATTACACTAAAGATAACAGCACAGTCAAGGGCTTAATATATCCTTCAACCAAAAAAAGGGGCTTAATATATCCCAACGTACAATGCATAGGAGGGCCTCCTCTAGGCGGTCTCATTGGAGATGAAGGAGCACGAGGAGGATTTCTGAGGCGGCCAAACCTTGATAAAGCATCACCCTACAGCAATGGCAGCACAAATGCAAAACTTAGGGATGCACATCCACTATTGACCCAAAACTGCAAAATAAAAGTACATGTAAAAATATATATATACACTATACAGAATTAAAATATCCATACATTTCTGTCACCGTTGGCACGAGATCCACCAACCACCACACAAGATTGAGACTTGACACATATAAAACCAGCATGCTCAAGGTGATGGCGATCATAGATAAAGAGAATGCCATGAAAGATATGTTCAATAGGACCTTGTTTGCCCTAAAATATGAGAGAAGCCTTTACAATATCAATAACCAAATCAACAATGTCACAAAATCATTCAAAATGAGCAACTGTGAGCCCTACTTTGCATGGTCCCTCAACAATTTTGATGACATCTTTCACTGACAGTGGGTTGTTGAACTTATCCAATGCAGTGCTTTTCCTTTCAATCTTGTGCTTGATCTCTCTTAGCCTAACAAGTGCAACCTCTGGTCTATCAGGGACCCCTTTCAAGACCTATATAAAATGAGAAATTAATGTCAGCATGTGATTGAGACGTTAACATCAACATGTTATTCAACACCACTGCTTGCACTTTTAAAGTTATTTCCGTCACCTGAAAGGCTTCACTCTCCACACGTATTATCACACCAAAACTCTTACTACTGCACAAAGAGACAAGTGATAAAGATATGAGAACCTAACCCAAGAAAAGTAAATCAAAAGCCCCTATTATAAAGAAAAACCTTACTCTAGCTGGACAAGGTCGTGAAGTTCATAGTCCCCAATTCGTGTGACACCCGATGTTACTTCAGAGCTTTCCACAACATTGTCAGCAAATACACGGAGCTGTAGACACAGCATTTGATGTGAAAGTTACTGACTCACTCATCAACTGAAGATGATAAGAAAACTGGATTCTAAAGTTACTGAAAAATTCTTCACTTACAAGCTCTTTGGTTGTGTCCGATACTATGTTTACCACATGCCCCTCAACTGAAACAACCATACCAGTGGCACCTTCTGTTACACCAGAGACAACCTTCACATGATTTCCAGGTTCAAAATATTTGCAAAGCTCTTTGTCACTAATAGCGAGAGTTCTCTGCAGATGGAGGTGTAAAGTACAAACAAACATTTTATTCACTTTAATTCAAATGAAGTTCATTCAAAATAAATAAGTATTCCAATAAGCTAAAAATAGTTTGCATATACCGGGAGGCCCTTCTCATTAGGTTTGATATGGACAGTATCTTCCTCAACTTTCTCAACCCATCCCTTCAAGTTCTTAAGATCTCCCTTGACAACAATAACTCGATCACCCTTCATAAAATGACCTTTCTTTCTATTCGCGAACAGAGTAGATAAATTGGCCATATCACCTTCCCCACCCTCACCAGGTTGCCGAAATTTCTCAAGTTCATCAAATGTTGGTTGTATACTCTGGGTGCTGACAGATTTCATCGCCACTGTTTTATATAAGAAACCATCTTTGAACATCATACCCCCAATATTTTCAAAGTAATCACCACTCATTGGATCTCGTCTACGCTCCACACGTATATGCAGGTCTCTGCACAGAGGGAGAGAAGCTCAAATAACAAAATCAGGTACTTTGATTCATGGCTTCGATGCAATTACAACTAATAAAAATTTTACCTAGCTTCATCAATATTCATGAAGCGTGGAGGAGGAATGAACCCCTTCTTCTTCGGAACTTCCCTACCATCCTGGAAAAGAGGAAGTTAAGTTGACTAGTAGGAACAGAACATAATCAGAACTTGCAACAAAGGGAACATCAGCCCAGTAACTCTTCGGACATCAATATAGAAAATCATAATCTCAACATAAGTTTGGAATTTCTGTAAACAAAGGGAAAACTACATATTATGTTACATAGTTCATCACTATAAATCTTTCCATAAAATAAGATGAATTAGTAAGCATCATGCCTCATTAGTGATAACAAATCAAAGCTTCCTCAAATAGACTGTACTATAAAATGCATACCAACTTCAAAGCCAGAGCCTGTAAGTCGATCCTCGGAATTAACTTCACAGTAACTCTCTGCCGGACGTTATCCACATCTACAACCTTCAAATAGAGGTTAAATGGTTTAAAGAGCAACAAAAGAGCATGAAAACTATGAAGATCAGTCAACTACAGCAGCAAAATGTAATGGTTAATACCCTACCTTTGCAAGGTCCCCCTTATACGTTCCAGTCTTCATTCTCACCCAAGTATCCCTGGAAAGATCAACTGCTTTGCTTTCAACAGAAAGGACATCAGTCATCTCTTTTATTGGAACAAGCATTATTTTGGCTGCATATATATTGCGCATGCCCTTGCATGCCTGTAGACGAACCAAAGGACAATATATACTAAGCAAATTAGGATCTCTATCAGCATATAATATACATATATGGAAGAGCTCTGACATACCTCTCTCACATGGGCCTCTTTGTCTGCTTCTATGTATATGTAGTTTTTAAGATGATCAAGGGCTATGACTGATCTAATTTGCATTTCAGGTCCCTTATCAATGCACTTTTGCATCAGACAAACTGCTACCTCTCTCTCACGACCAATCTGCGCAACACAAACATGGACTACATAAACACATTGGGCAGCTTAATCAATTAAGCATTGCAGCTAAAATCAGTCTTTATCACCATACCGCACATTTGACCATCCATAATTTTGGATCCCTGACAGATGGTAGAAGAGCTTGCTGTTCCACTTCTGTTGCCTCTTCATCATACTCTACATGATTAGACTTGGCATATCGTTGCTGAATTTTCCTCTCAAGAGCCTCATAATCTTCTTGGTCATCCTCACGTGGCAGCAGTGGGCGACGATGCATCCGTCTGGCTTCATCTTCGTCAGGTATATCCGCCCCGTTATCAACAATGAAGTCTGAATATTCAAGATCCCACCCATCAGTTAAAGCAATAAATAACAGACAAGCACTAAACAAATACTAAACAGCACATAAGGTCTGTATGAAGAACGGGTAAAAGCTTCAAGACTGAAACACGAATTCATCAAACAATCATAAAAAATGGAATAACTGAACTCAATACCACCATTCTAAATAAGGCTATGCCGTTATGGAACCAGACTAAAAGGTTACTACAGTTGGCAACAGTATACCAATAGTATGATAGATATATAACCCCCAGAATGATGTAAATCACTGGCTGGATGAAAATAGCAGCAAGACAAACAGCATCACTATCCTTGACAAGTGATAGTGTCTGGAGGCTACCGAAAGGAACACCCATTTTAACTATCCACAATAGAGACTAGCATTTATCAGGACTAATCTGATTTATCAACCGCTTACCAAATCCCCCAAATACAAGAAGTGCTTGAATTGTGACAACCGAAAACCACTATTTATAGGCACTCGGCAGATATGATGAATCCATAGTTACCAGATTCGCCCTACCCTCCTTCGAACCGCGTATCGGATTCCACGTCCCAATTCACGGTACATTTGCGTACCGGAACTCTACGATTCGCGTTTCATTTCACTAAAGTTAGCGACTCGAAAAACATACAAATTTTTATCAGAAAAATAATGAAAAAGAATAAAGAGCCTAAAAGTATAACATATACAGATTGCAAACCTTTAACATATAAAAAATTTCTAATTTGCTTTTGTGTCTTGTGTTTGATATACAATATTAAAAAACTATCTTAATTGTTGGGTTTGGATTTTGGACTTTAGACTAACGTTACAGCAAATTGATTTTAGTAATTAGTAAACATAAAATACCATTGCTCTACAGAATATTTGATAATGAAACCCAATAATTCTTCATACTGTATTGTGAACAAAAATTAGCATACCAAGAAGTATACCCCCATCATACCCTTTAAACTCTAAGTGTCGTACCCCGTACCCGAATTCATACCACGACTCGGACCGTACCACGAATCTGGTAACTATGGATGAATCACCAAGGAGATATAACGGAGCCTTTTTCCAAATCCATAAAGCAATTATTATCATCCCAAACTTGAAATGGAACTGATAACTCCAGGCTCAAAGTCAAATGCCAGTGTTTCATGGCCCATAACCCAATCAAAGGCCATCTTGGCAGACAAATAGAGAGAGACAGGAGTTTAATATTAATAATAGTGGGAGACAATCTAAGGAAGTCTAAATATAATGTTAGATCATTTCAAGATTCTGATTGTGAAAGATCTCAATGTAAAGAAAACATTACTAGACCTGCATCACCCCAAGGAATACAATAATGAAGTCCAGGCCCAAGGTGGATTTTACTTCAACTTTAGCAACTGCACCATAAATCAGGTTGTTCTATGCATCTTCCCTCACTCTCCCTCATTTAAACCAGTTCACGACTAGCAACCACATCTGACGAAAAGATGACAATCATCTTCACGCCCCATGTCATATATCATCATTCTTTTCTTCTTTTATGTAAACCAGATTCCAAAACATAACATTTCCTTGAAAAGACAAAGACTATCTCTGGCCATCTGGAACTACAAACCCAAGTTCTCTCGCACCTTTTGGATTATACATACATCAACAACCTAAAGAACCCAGCATTATCCCACCACGAAACTCTTCAATCTCTAGATGCTAACTGATTTTACTACAGAACAAGTTTCTTCTTAGTTATATCTCCACCACCTAGTGTCATTAGCATTCTTTATATCTTTGAAAGTATATTTAAAAAAACAATAAGAATACTGATGATTAATCTCGAACTTCTCTACACACCAATTGATCACCAAAATTGTTGTTACACGTTAAACTTCACATAGATAGCCTATTAAACTAATACAACAATTTCCCTCAAACTCAAACCGAAGAAAACAAAACCAAGCCTTAGGGTTGGCTAAGGAAGCCACTCATACATGTCGAAGCCCAACTCCCCCTTAAATTCATACGAGCAAAATTTCATCCGAGTGTCCCCATCGTTCTCCTCTTAGGTCATACTCTCCGCCAGTTACAGTGTTTCCACTAAAAAACGTAGAAACTCAAAATCATATATAGAACTTTTTGTATCAAGCAACAATTATTCCTCTAATTCACGCATAAACAAATTCAATTCTAGCTCAATTAACAAATTTTCTCTTTAAATTTACTCTTTTCCATAATTATTCATAAATATTAACGCCGCACATACATATACACGTAGCGAGAAATAAAAAATAAAAAAATTATTAAGAAAAAAGGAAAGAAACCCTAACCGTCTTCGCCTTCATCCTCCTCTTCATCATCGTCACTCGCAACAGTAGCATATTCATCGAAGAAATCAGAGGCGGACTTTCTCTTCTGTCGCCGCCGGCTGCCGCCGCCGCCGCCGCCGCCGCCGCCATCAAAATAATCATCGTCGTCGTCTTCTTCTTCGTCCTCATCGGCCTCGTCCGCCGCGTCATCAATGAATTCAGGCCTCCGCCGCTTCCGCCCGGCCTTGCTGCCGCCGCCGTACTCTTCCTCCTCCTCTTCTTCCTCCTCGTTGTACTCCTCCTCCTCCTCCTCCTCTTCTGGATCCATCTCCTCCTCATCCTCTTCCTCGTCTCTTCTTCTCGCCATCGCGCTTCTTCTGATCTACTCGAAATGCTTTGTAGTTACTAGAATTCGCACAAATGCGAACGGATTGCCTCTCTATATATACACATATGGATATATATATATATATAACAAGGCCGGTAACAAGATGGGCTGGCCCAACAAAATTATTGTAATGTATTTGTATTTTGTTTTTCGAAAATTTATTAGCTCCCGCTAATTTATTAATTTTGGGTTATTTTTAAGCCATCTCAAAAAGTTTTGCAAATTAAAAAAATAAATAACTCTATTCTATTTATTTTTATATAGGTAAAAATTAAAAAATTAAAATACAATTTTACCATTAATGTTTTTGTAATGTTTTTTTTTTTTGTTTTTAGAAAATTTTTTAGCTTTTCTAATTTATTAATTTTGGCTTATTTATCCATCTCATAAGGTTTTGGAAATTAAAAAATATTAAAAATATAAGTTTAATCTAATTATTGTTATATAGATAGTGTAAAATTAAAAGATAAGTCTAATCTATTATTTTATGTAAATAATATAAAATTAAAAAATAAAATTACAACTTTAATGTACTAAAGTCTTACGTTACGCAAAATGTCATTTTGGTACTTTTTTTTTTACATTTTATATTGCGTGACAAAAAAAAAAAAAAATTGATTAAGCTTTTTACAAATATATTGTCCGTCGTTTAATTCCTCACCGATTAAAAGTTATCGGCAAAGGATCCCGAGTACCTATAGGACTTCGACCACTAGCACCTGAAAACTGAAAAAATATTAAAGAAAAACTTTTGGTAAAAGGATAAAAGATGCTGAAAAATCACCAAAAAAAACCCTAAAAGATGTGAAGAAATGTTTTAGAAAAAAATACAAGAGTCTCTCTCATGAGTAGAATTTTGCGCTGGTGAGCAGGGATGAATTTAGAATTATTTTTATTAAAAGTTAAAATATATAATTTTTTAATTATATGAATATATTTTTTTTAATAGGGACTAATTTATTTTTTTGGACTAAGAACATATAAATATTTAATTTTTTTTTTTGAAAAACACATAAAACTTTTAACTTTTTTTTGAACTAGTGGGAATTGATATGCATCCGTCATGGCTCTAATGTGCATCCACAAGTGTGAGTGAGTGGCCCATCATGAATATAATTTTGATTGGGGTAAGTGTTCCGAAAATACAATCATTTCACATTAACAAAACTTATAATACTACTATAATCTCTTATCAATTAAAAAATTTAGATTTGTTCCAGCGTGTACATGGAATTATGTGTATAGATATAGTTATGTTATAACCCCACTAAATAAAAAAAAGAAAAAGATCCGCTCCCCCGTGTACTTGGATAAATATATGTATATTGAAGATTAGATATGGCTATGTGTATGTATAGGTCATGCACGAAAGGCCTTGGCCCTAGCGCGTGTGGTATCAGTGATTTGCTAACGGTTTGGCGGTGAAGGATTTGGTATTGGATTGGGTGCCTGAGCTTTCTTGGGCTTAAGCATAAAAATATTTCCAATACCTTCTTATACTTTATAAATACTGCTGTAATGTGCGCATTATTTAGCTTAGAACACTAGTTGACTTACAAATAGAAAAAATGACGAAAAAGAAAGAAACTTACAATAAAAATTTATAGAAGTTCCAGTGGGCATTATGCCCTTGTTACACAACACCCTTTTAAAGGAAGGGCCAAATAAGGGAGACAACTAGTAGGAGAAATGGAGGTTTAGACTTTAGATGGATTTGGTATTGCTCATATTTTATAAGAGATGTTTACTTATAAATCTAATCATATTAGAGCTCGTTAGAAGTACTTGGTCTAGAAGTGATTGGGGAGAATGTGGAAGGGAAGGTATTAGATATCAAACCGGATAGCATTTCTTCCTGTGATCGCCTTTCTTACCAAAATGCTAACCTATCGGGTTTTTTCTAGACTAAACTTTTGGAGTTTTTTTTTTCTGATTTATACATGTCAGTCAAAGAATCTGCTCCAGAGCTACTATTCCGCCTAGCATATCTTACAGCCCACCCCGATTGTATGAAGAACTCACTGCACTCGTTCCCTATCGCAAACAGACTGGCTTAAATACAGGGCCAAGATCATTCACTCACACTCTGGAAGGAAATATTGCCAATTTAAATGAGAAGCACCTCTCAGATCATATACGGCAGATAGAAACAGGCTATGCTTGTTCAACGTAACTGGAAATGGTAAAATTCAGCCTTGATTTCCAGGCTTCATACCAAACCATCAGCTACAGTAGAATTATGTATCTCCCTATGCAATGGAAAAGGCATTACAAAGATTTGAAAATGATAGCCGACTCTTTCAGGGTTGTCTGATAGGATAACCATTGATTTGTGGAGATACAATTTGAGAAATGCTGCCAAGAATATGACTACAAGAGAACCGGATTGGTTTAAGCTTTGCAGAGGCCTAAGTTCAACTTGTGCACACCACGAGAAGCTTAGCAGCTCTTGTGACCAAGGAACAATTTTTGTCAGCGATAGTATTCACAGATGTTCTTCTGCACTGCACGTCTATTTTTATGTAAATTCAGCGCAGAAGAATCAAATTTTGAAGGAGTGGAGCTTTTAAAGATGCGTATTCTCAGGGAGATCACATCCATGCTATTCCTCTCTCAAACTGCAGTATTTCACTCTTCTGACATTGATCCAATAGCATCGGGTTATTCAGCACCTGTATTTAGTCTGTCTCACTGCTTTAAGGAATAACCGCACTGCAGCCAGGAGCTTTTGGAGATCCTTTATTGGACAAGACAACCCTCATTCTTTCAGCCTTCTCCCATTTATCAGAAGCTGCATAGATATTTGACAGCATTACACAATATTCACCCTCGTAGAGAATACTTTTGCATTTTAATTTGTCAACCTCTTGCAGCACGTGGTGTGCCATGGCTGTATCGGTATGAGTTCGACATGCACCAAATAGAGCCCCTAGAACTATGTCATTTGGTCTCATTGGCATCCCCTTGACTAAATCATAAGCTTCTTGTAATCTCCCTGCACGTCCCAAAAGGTCCACCAAACACCCGTAATGCTTGACGCTGGCTGTTAATCCGTATTTCTCTATCTTTGAGAAAGTTTCTAATCCTTCCTTTACTAGTCCACCATGTGCACAAGCAGATAAAACAGAGAGAAAGGTTATATCATCTGGCTTCTCACCTGTACTCTCCATTCGGTTCAGGAACTCCAGTGCCAACTCACATTGGCCGTGCATGGCAAAACCTGAGATCAAAGCATTCCAAGTAGCATAATTCTTATGTTCCATCCCTTCAAAGATCAATCTTCCATGGTACAAATCCCCACATTTCACATACATGTCAACCAATGCGTTCAGAACATACTGATTCATTTCCATCCCCTTTTGCATTATCATCTCGTGTACTTCCTTTCCAACATCCAGCAAACCTAACTGAGTACAAGCTGATAAAACGCTCACCAACGTAACCTCATCTGGCTCAAACTCTTCAAGCTGCATTCTCCTAAATGTATCCAAAGCCTTCTCACAATAACCATTTTGCGCATATCCAGATATCAATGAATTCCAATTCACCAAATTCCTACATTCCATCCGATCAAAAATGGTCTTAGCCTTTTCGACATCTCCCTTCTTAAAATACCCCGATATCATCACTGACCACACATAAAAATTCCTCTCCCTCATAGCCTCAAAGACTTCCATAGCCCCCTCCATATCCCCATTACTCGCATACCCATCAACCATCACTGTCCAAGTCACCACATTCCTCATCTCTTCCGGCATCCCATCAAAAAACTGCCTAGCCATGATCAAATCGCCATTTTTCGCGTACCCATCAATCATTTCATTCCAAGTCACCGATGTTCGTATCAACATCTCTTCAAACAACAAAGACGCAGACTTTGTATCACCATTCCTCATGTGCCCTCCCACCATTGCATTCCATGTTACCACATTCCTCTCGGGCATAAAATCAAACACTCTACGCGAATTCATCACATCACCACATTTACCATACATATCTACTAATCCAGTCCCCACCATTACATCAACTTCTACACCTCCCTTAATAGCTTCACAATGCAAAGCCTTTCCAAGGCTAAGCATTGAAAGTGAAGCACAAGCTTTAAGTACTAATGGCAAAACACCTAATATTAAGCTCCCATTACCGCGATTTCGAGTATATATCAAAACAGCTTCTTTAGGTTTCTTTCGTAAGATACAATTCCTTATATGATAAAACCAATTTGTTGATAGGTCTTTTATGCTTTTCAAAGGGTAAAAATAAAAACTTTGTTTGGGAAAAATTGATTTTGGCTCCAAAACACTGCAATTTTCGCGGTTTTGATGTTTATTTTGGGTTACAAATTGATGATAGTTGGCGAATTTTTCTGGGTTTTGGTTTAAATTTCTTGTTTTCATATCAAAGTTTCAACCTTTAACATGTATAAACTATTATAATGTTAATTATAAAAAATAAAAAAAAACTATTATAATGTTGAATTATTATTTTTTTTAAACTTCGTTGCTATTTATAGCTTTTGGATGTTTTTTGAGTTACCAAGAATGCCCTTGTCTTTACAGATTCTTGAAATAATTATTTATTAATATATGTTCATTGATATTATGCCATTTACTCTAGTTTCGTCCAATTTCGTGCCGTTTATTTCTGAAGAGGTTCGGGCAAAAAATCATGCTAAAAGATTTCAATCAAATCTTGTGGAAGAAAACTTGACCGATCAGCTATACTTCGTGGTCTTTTAACACATTAGATGTTAAGAATATTTTGTTTTTGGTCGAAAATGACTAATTTATTATTGAAAAAGCTAAATAAATTACAAAGTCCTATTCCACATTATCGAAATAGTTATTCTCAAACTAGGAGAAAAATTAACAAATCAGTCAATAATTAATTTATCACAAGATTTGTGAGGGAAACAAATTCATAAGGAACAATATGAACAACATTGTTAGTGGGAATTGGAGCATTAAGAACATTCTTGTGTAAATGATTTAACTTTTAAGTGATTTTTGCGTTGATATTGTATATGTCTAGGTTCGATTATTAATAGAATATTTTTACTTAATTAGCAAAAAAAACTTATCACAAGATATGCTTTTTGTAAGTCAACCCGCAATTTTGGTAATAGTTCGTTTGATGCACTAAAATCTTGCATAAGGGATCTCAATAGCAACTTCAGAAGTTAATACTATTGAAACATGTAAAATTAGCTCCTGTATGATAGATAATCGAACCAAGTTTTTAGTTGGAGTCAGGTCAAAAGGTGCTGAGATTGAAATTATCCTAATAATATTAGATTAATGATACTAAATCATTACTTTGTCTCTAAAATGATATTAATATATCCTGATAGTAAAGTCACATCCTAGTTTAAAGGCAAGAGCCTCAACTTGAAATGGGAATTGACATTAGAAACTCTATATATTTAAATCAGTGGGTGAACCTGAGACTGCAGTTGTAGATGTTTTGACATTTATTTTAGGTTGAAAATTGATCTTTATTTGTTATTGTATAACATAAAAGTCGTGATTCAAGATTTTTTCTTTTTTTCTTTGGATGATGTGGAGATTTAACTAGCGGAGTTCGATCATCGCATTATCCGATGGATTCTGATTCTAGGTGTAGCGTGCGTCTTATAGCCCTACACATGCACTAAGTTATAGGGTGAAACTCTAAAATAGTGGAGAGTATCGAACCCACGACTTTATAAGAGTAATTTTATCCTACTGCCGCTAGACTATGCCCCTAAGGACATCGTGATTCAAGTTGTGAAGACATTCTTTGCATAAATAATACGAGTTAAAACTGTAATTTAAAGTAGATTCAACCGTTTTTCAACTTTTAATCGGACTGCTTTTTTGGTATAAACATCTGATTTTTATATTAATCATCTATAAACTACTAACGAGAAACTCTTCAATTAGTCAAATAGACCGAAACGCATTAATATAGCATTTTTTTTAGTATGACTGACCAAAGAGTTTCCACTACCATAATCTGATGAAAATAGTTTCAAACATTACAGCAATATATTGCTCTTAGCCATCTTTTTAAGTTACCCAAAATACCCTTCTGTTTACAGATTCATGAAACAACTATATTAACTGTTTATTGAAGCTTTTTCAACCCATTTAGGCCATGGAGCAAAAACTGCTTAATTTCTTGCAAAAATGCCAAAATATTAGACAATTAAGGCAAACCCATCTTCAGATTATCATCAATGGCCTTAAAGATGACAACTTTATAGTACCCAAGCTTATGAGTCTTTCCTCAGACATTATTTCACTTGATTATGCTGTAAATATTTTTCAAACTATGTGCAATCCTAATATTATTGCTTACAATAATTTGATCAAATGTTTTATAGGAAAGGCTCATAAAGATGCAATCTTTGCTTATAATCAAATGAGGGCAGCTTTGATTTCACCAAACAGTTACACATTTACTTTTCTTTTGAGATGTTTAGAGTCTTTTGAGGCCTTAGTAGACGGTAAAATTGTACATGGTCAGATTGTGAAGTGGGGGTTTGAGTCAAGTGTGTTTGTTGAGAACACCCTTGTGGATTTTTACGCTAAATGTGGGGGGAATTTGGGCTTGGCGCAACGAGTGTTTGATGAAATGCCTGAGAGAGATGTTGTTTCGTGGAATACGATGATTGGGGCTTATATGAATCATGGGGAGATAGAGTCTGCAATTGGGTTGTTTGAATTGATGCCGGAAAGGAACATTGTGACGTGGAATTCAGTTATTGGTGGGCTTTCGAAGGCCGGGAATATGGTGTTAGCTCATACAGTTTTCCAGAGGATGCCTGAAAGAAATGCTGTTTCTTGGAATACAATGATTTCTGGGTATATAAAGGTTGGTGATTTGAGAACTGCACAGGCTATTTTTGATCAGATGCCAGAGAAAAGTGTAGTTTCTTGGACTGCAATGGTTTCAGGTTACGCGATGATTGGTGATCTTGAATCAGCAAGAAGGATCTTTGATCGAATGCCAGCTAAAAATGTAGTATCATGGAATGCTATGATTGCAGGGTATGTTAATGGTCACATGTTTGATCAAGCGCTCTCTGTGTTTCATCATATGTTGATTGATGGCCGTTGCAAACCTGATCAGACTACGTTGATTAGTATGTTATCTACTTGTTCTCACTTAGGGTCTCATGAACATGGTAAATGGATTGACTCTTATATTAAGAGGAACAAATTTGATTTGTCTGTTTCGCTTGGCAATGCTTTGATAGATATGTTTGCCAAATGCGGGGATGTGGATAATGCAAGAGCAGCTTTCAGCAAGATGGCTAAGAAATGTATAATTACTTGGACCACAATAATTTCGGGGCTAGCAGTTAATGGTCATTGTAGGGAAGCATTAGAACTCTTTGGTCAGATGTGCTCAGAAGGACTAAAACCGGATGATGTTATATTTATAGCAGTTCTTTCAGCTTGTGTTCATGGAGGGCTGCTACAAGAGGGTAAAAGGGTTTTTCAACAGATGGTGCATAACTTTGAGATCAAACCTCGAATTGAGCATTATGGCTGCATGGTAGATCTTCTTGGACGTGCAGGAAAGTTAGAGGAAGCGATAAAGTTTATTGGAAGTATGCATTTGAAGCCTAATGCTGTAATTTGGGCCACATTGCTATCTGCATGTAAGATTCATGGAAATGGAGAGCTGCTGGAGTCTCTAACCAAGAAAATCTTGGACCAGGAGCCTGCAAATCCTAGTTATTTGACATTGATTACAAATTTAAGCTCCTCAGTTGGAAGGTGGCAAGATGCTTTAAACTTTAGGGTGGCAACTAGAAATCAAGGGTTAGAAAAAATACCAGGTTGTAGCTCAATCCAAATAGGTGACATCGTCCATGAATTTCTTGCAAAAGATACGAGGCATGCACAGAGGAAAGAAATTTATAGAATATTAGGTAGTTTAAATAGACAATTGAGTTCATTGTATGATATGCAGTGAAAGCACAGTTGGATGTGGCATTTGAGGTCATTGTCCATGAGGTTCTTGCAACAAGAATTGGAAAATGAGATGATGAGAGGATAATTTTATTTTGGAAAAACTGTGATATCAAAAAGGAATTAAAAAATTCATGGAAGTTGTTCCGGAGACGGTTTCAATTGCAGCTGGTGTAAAATGACTTCCAATTACATTTTCACTTTTACGGGGAAAGAATACAAATAAGAAGATAAGATAATTAATAAATGAGTTTGATGTTGAATCTATAATTTTGGATGCTGAAAAGGGAAAAAGAAATGTGAATTTGACACCGAGTTCTCTTGCCAACGAAGACACAACCTTTCTGATCAATCAAAAATGAAGAAAAACAGGACTGAGTTGAACACTGAAGACAAAATGGTGGTGCAAACAAGTGAAAGATCTGTGAATAGTGCACTAAAAATTTCTCATGACCAGTTATTCTGCCAAAACTCTGTCAAGTATGAGCATTCCCAATTGGAAAATTTGGGCAAGAAAAGCTGCATGACCACGAAAGCTACTGCACGCCGGCCTGCGGTGCGGTAAGGCACCACTCTGTTGTGCCAGCAGCCAACTCCAACGTGTCAGCTTAGTTATCCTCGGTAATCAGTTTGGCTTTGAGAGGGAGATGAAACACATGCCTGCTTGACGGGTAGCTTTCAGCCTTGTTCTGCAGCATATCATGATATATCCTATCACCAACATGAAGTACAACTAGACTCTCAGCTGTCAGGTTAAAGAAGAAAATCGTGAAAGGAGGATGCAAGGAGAATCTCTAACTAAATTTTGTGCTACAAAGTAAGTTCGCTTTAGTAAAATCACAACTCTGTTTGGTCATCCTCTCCTTATCTGAAGCAATTCTGTGGTGTTGGTGGCTTGTAAAGTAACCTGTATCTGAAGCAACTATCTATCTGCATTAGAATAATCATATTCATCAACTTTATCTGGTCATCTTTCCCTTATATGGAGCAATTACATATTGTTGGAGTCTCACAAAATAGGACACCTGACGCTCTCTTCTGTTCTTCGCTTTTCCTTGAAATTTTTTGTCCAATTTATGACCAAAGTTTACACAGTGGACGGACCGTCTAGAAATGAGAGCAATCATGACACAGAATATGTCTTTTACTGCTAATCTAAAATTTTACCATGTAATTCAAGCTAGGAAATTGAAGTGATATGTAGTACTTGGTACATGAGGATGTCCATTTAATACCTATTGGTCTTATTGCTAGTTCCTTGATCACCTGTTAATTTGTCCAGTAGACTACATTTGCTCTATAAGAATGTCTACCTTTTTACGTTCTTGTTGATATCAAATGTCACCGCATATATTCTTGTCTGCTGAATTTTATCCAGTTTTACGATAATCACTCACAGTAAAGATCAGTGATATTGTGTTGTGTTACAAGGACAACTAAATATAGCCTTCAGATTGCTGACAGGTGGTGCAGTATTTGAGAGTTTCTGGGTGGTCCATTACGAGATTGTCTGAATAGTTTCTTATATTTCAGTATCTAGATTTTGAAAAGCCGAGCTATTATTGTCCACTTTGGCAGGTTCACTAGTTGACTGTCGTTCACCCAGGGGCTCAGCAGCAGCAACAATTTCCAGCAATTCAAGTATGCACCCTTGAGCACAATATATGCCTTGTCAAATTTTAAGGTTAGACATCATGAAGAGTGCATTTCGGAACAGGGGGAACACATTAATAATTGATTTGAAGTGCTTCATTCAACTGTTGGCTTCTAATGTCCAAAGAGACCTTATAAATGGGACTGTATACATCATTTGGGCCATATTCTATTATCATTCCATTTTAGATTTATTCATAAAATTTGTTGGTATTTTCATAAACTATAATAAGAGGGAAACTGAGCAAGCCAAGTCTTCATGAATTCTTTTTGAGTAAGATAGTTTTCAATGCAAGTTTTATGGTATAAAAATATGTTTTTGAGCTGTGCCATGCTACTGTTGGATAAATAAGCACTAGGCTTTGTTATGTATCCTAGTCAAAGGGGGTTAATGCTTGATGTACCGTTCTACACCCTTGTTCGCGGGGGTTAATAGTTGACATTGTTTTGGATCCTAACAGGCAAGGGTCAATAGCCGACATATGGTTATCGTATAAGGTGCACCGTCTGTTATGGATATCCTATGGCCTAATGGGGGGCGTATGCTCTACTCTGTTATGATGCCAAAGCCGCTAAATTAAATGCAGCCAGAGCTATATAATATAGAATGACTTTAGATGTGAATACGTGATTATGAATATTTCTGAAGAAGTATAATACACTTCACCTGCACCTTCTTTACATGGTTCAATATATAATCTCTCTTTGAAGAAACAAATAGATATTATTTTTGCTACTAAATGATATTATTTTCGTTATCTTTTGTTCATTTATGTGATAATTCCTGCTTACTGGGCAATTTGTGCTCACTCTTTGTTTATTCCATGGCAGATAGTAGTAATTAGTTTTTATTGGAAAAAACAATATGTTTCACATTTTAGTAATGTCTACTATTTGTTGGATTTCTTTTAGATTGGTTTATTATCGATGTATTGGTTTGATGATTTGGTGGAGAAATTGTCGTTATGATTTGGGATAGGATTCAAGAGAGGTTTAAGCCGTACAACATAAATTAAAGATGTTACTCACGAGAATTGATTTCGCAATCGCTCGTATTTACAGCGAGAAGCATACCACTAGACCAAAGGGCTGTTGGTGATTTGGGATAATGCTTGGATTACTTGTTAAGAGGTTGTAATCTATTATTATTGAATGAGTCTTGCTAGCTAAAGAATTTAACTCCTTGGCCCTCGACTTCTTAGGTTCCTGGACTCGTCATGGCAGAGTTTTGGGGCGTGACAGAATAATATTAGAGTTAATATTTGGTCCTAAGTGACAGGGCCCCTAATGAGGACGTTAAGTGGAAAATATAATAAGTGAGTGTTATGCATTTGAGTAATAACTTGTATTAATTATTATCAGTCAGTAAATTTAAGACGACTTAGCTTTGCTTGCGGGCCAAGACGTAACATATATGATCCCCAATCTACTTCGCATATTATTGCCCCCTATGGGCAGTTTGAGGTGAGTTCTCAAAAAGTTTCTTCGTTTTCCTAATGGAAAGTCAGTGTTTCTTATGACTGTAATTAATTTGAGTAAACCTGATAAGCAATGGTGCCGATAATTAATCCTGATAAGCAATGGTGACGATTTTTTAATTTCTTCGAAATTTTGGATATTTAAAGTTTGGTTAGTTTAGCTTTGATCTTCAAGTAATTATGTATCAATTTACAGGATGATGGTGTTGGAAGAGAGAGGAGAGGGTGAAAAAGAAAACCAAAAAGAAAACACGGAGAAAAATAGAAAAGAAAAAGAAAAAGAAGAAATACCAGATAATCTTATGTTCTCTATGATTTGTTGACTCTCATATTATATAACGTTATGAGAGAAATTTAATAATAATGAATTGTCAAGATCATTTTATCATAATATGGATGTAATATCTAGGAATGACAATGAGAATATGTTCTAATCGTACTCGACCCAAACGATTAGATAAAGTATTATATCATTCCTAGTATCATCACCATTGGATCTTTACATAGAATATTATTATATCATATCTTTTCCAATGTTACATTTTCCCAACTTATTGTATATTACAATATTGGTCACATGGTAATAAGCAAATTATATATATGTCGATATATATATTTTTATTATGGGAAAATTTACATACATCATCGGTCTGTTTGGGTGTAAGTAAGGGGTGTGGGGCGCACTTGTAGAGATCCGAACTAGACCGATTGATGTATGAAAGAGTTTTCACTTATTTAATGAGTTTATTTATTTCTTGGTATTCTAAATGGCATAATAGCATAGTTATATCTATATGTGTGTGCCATCTAGAAATTAGTCACTTGTTTGTTGCGAATCCAGCTAAATTTGAGTCCTCGAGCCCCAAGTTTGGTAGCTTTTTCATCAGCTCGCTCTTGCAAATTCCTAAGCCTGGGCAATAGCCCACACACAAATTCTTGTGCATGCTTCCCTTCACCTGTTAATCCTTCCAGCTTCTCCAACCCCCACCGTTCAATGAAAAACTCCAAAACGTCGGCATAATCAGCCATCGTGTAAATACCAAGCCGTTGCGTCACTGCCGAGAAATGGTGGTAGAGATGTGCATCCTGGCCATCATACATGAGGTGGCCTGGCATTTTGATTTTCTTCCTCATCATGTTAGCTATGGCTAGCATTGCTCCATCTGGGTCTACTTGAAGAAGTTTTTCTACAATTCTTGTATAGGCGATCTCGTGGCGCTTCTCATCTGATGCAATTGTGCCGCATATCTTTGCTAGGTGTAAATCCCCGCCTTCCTTGGCCAGCCTAGCTGTGTTGCCATGTGACAAAAATGCAGCTCTCTCTTGGAATGATGTGTATACAAATCCCAAGTAGGGATTGTTTTCAAGCCCAATGTCCTATATAATGACACCAATTTTGTATGAATAGCATATTGACAATATTGTCTCGATCCCTCCTTGATGAGCAAACAAAAGCTTAGGAATTATTTGGCTTTGGAACGTTGCTATATATATATATATATATATATATCACATCTTATCTAGATGTTTAGTAGGGATGCTAAAATAAAAGAGAGAAAAAATAAAAAAAATTATTATTTTAGAATGCCAAGTAAATATCTACATAGAATATCAATAGGTGATAAAAAAATAGGGTAATATTTAGCCAAACAAGACATTAAGTCATTTTATTTAAATAAGATAAATATTATATATCACATATCTTTTTCATTACCCATTATCGTGACTTTCTCTATGTATGCTTCATTTACATACCAATTCAATAATTCTTTTGTATTTTTCTATTTTCTTTTGGCATACCAACTTAAAGGTTATACTATAGGAGGTGATAAATAAGTGATAAAAAAGATGTGGTATTTAAATATGCTCTTTAAATAATCTTATCGAAAATGAAGTTACTGACGTATAAGCAATAAGAAATATGCGATTTTGGAGTAACTTAGTGGTGGGTTTGTGGGTTACTCCCGTGATAGTTGAGAGACCAGGATTCGAATTTGATGAGAATGAGGTAAAAAAAGAAAATAGCAAACAAACAATGATCAATCAAAAAGGTTACCTTTTTTTTTTGCCCAAAGTACAAAACAAACAATAATTGAACCCGCAAACTTATAATTCTGGAGCCTCAAGCTTAATCGTCTTTCGGTTATATTTATAGATTACACAAACTAACAATATTGACTCCTTCAAGTTGAGTACCAAAGGACGCTAAAATTGTACATAGAAAATGTTAGCCACAAATAGTCATGCGTGCAATCACCTTGAAGTGGGTAGGACCTTCACGTGTGGGTTCTATTAATATGTGAAAGACTGACATCAATCAACCCAATTGAAAAGTATTCTTTACCATCAGATAGGGAAGAAGTAATAAAACTTACTGATCCAGCACCAATCAAGTATTGCACAGTCCTCTCTATCATCTGCATATCAACACGGCCTGAAAGATAGAGATAGGTCCTGAGCAGATCGCCATGCCTGTTCTCCTCAGCAGACCATGCCCTCATCCAAGTGGCCCATGTGGGTGAACCAGATCCAGTCTCATCAAGGACCCCGTCCAATGTACTGATCGGAGTCATAAAAGTAGGCAATCTATCTTCAGTACTCCTGTTACCGACAAGCGCCACAAAATATCCATCAGAAAGCTTAATGGTCCGTTCTTGGAGAAGTCGAACTTCATCAATAAAGTCATCAGATGGTTGTGATGGATCAGGAAGGAAATCATTCGGCTGCCATCATTTGTCCACGGGTTTCAGAAACGGGAGGATCCATTGTGAAGCCCACGATTCTAGTGATTTGAACACTTCCACTTTTGCTGGTAGCATTGAATGTGTTACTTGGGGGCGCAATGATGGTGCTGCCACCGCTAAGACTGTCGACAATCGTCGGAATTTGGTGGTTGCATGGTGTTGATTAATGGTGGTATAGTTAGGTGGAGTCCATGCAAGTGGGTCGGAGGTGATTTGAGACACTATTAATGACTGCATGGTTGATTTGGGAGGGGGTTAACTTCACACCTAAGTTTGTATAACATGGAATATGATACTAAAGAGTGTTTTTTGCCAAGTACCAAAGAGTATTGATTAACATTAACAAGAAGTCACTATTTATAAGAAGTCATCTCTATTAAATAATTTGAATGTTGCTCCACCTAACATGGCCAAACTACCAATTAAGCATTCAACAATTTTATTAAAGTTTCTCCTAATTAAGTAAGTTTGCCCCATGAGACAATGGATGCTTTTTATTTCTCTTTTATCCCTTCAGGGAATTTATAACTCCAACATAAATGTCCTTGGGGCTACCAAACTTAGCCTATCGATTTTGGTTAAATAACCTGATTGTTGCTCCGTATTTATTTAGAATATAATTTTTTAGATGTAGATAATATCGATTCTATTAATTATTAATCATGTTCTTTCATATAGAAAAATACTTTAATATCCCACATTGGTAAAAAATTGTGTGTTTGAGTGGTTTATTGGGTGTTGTGGGTATAAGGAATAACTTGGGTAAAACATTTTGGGCTAGTAGAAAAGACGTCGAAGTAGTTATTTCTTATACTTATAATACTAGTTCTCCCTGCTGGCTTGGAGTTCTGGGTTAGAGCGTGACAAAATGATATTTAGAGCTAATCACTAGCCGGTGCAGGAACTAAATGCTAAATAAGGTAAATTGC
This sequence comes from Ehretia macrophylla, assembly GCA_037974665.1. Taxonomy (NCBI): domain Eukaryota; kingdom Viridiplantae; phylum Streptophyta; class Magnoliopsida; order Boraginales; family Ehretiaceae; genus Ehretia; species Ehretia macrophylla. The sequence goes on from CM075779.1 coordinate 55,383,142, forward strand.
TAACCAAGAAGGCGGTGGGAATCACCTCTTAAACTAGTAGGAGCTACCTTTAGAATCCTGCACTGCTTAGTTGATCTTAGGTATGTCTATCTCTGACGAGGACGTTAGGTCCTTAACGGAGGATGTTTGTAATATCCTAGATTGGTGGGTGATTGTGTGGTTGACTGCTTTATAAGTAGGAGTTGTGAGTAAAAGAATATACTGGGTTATAACCATTTTGAGCCAATAGAATAGATGTCCAAATAGTTATTTCTTATACTTACAAACCTACGGACCTGGGGTTCTTGACTTGGACTTGACAAAGACATTATAGGTTCATCCCCATTTTGAAAAAGACAATGCCTCTCAACATAATTACTATTTAATGTGCAATTTTTCCATTTACAAGAAAATTGTTCTGAAATAGGACAATAGATTTGCAGTCCTATTCTTGACCAGATAAAATTTAAAACCCAAAGGGGGTTGGACAAAAGAATGGCATGAGAAATCAGAGAGAGATTAACGGGAAACCTTTGATTAATGTTGACGAGAGTTGTGAAGAATTTATGCAGTATTTTACAGGGAAAAGAGAGAATTAATTTTATGGAGAGAGTGAGAAATTTTGTATTTGAAGAAACTCAAATTTTAAATGAATATTATACTTGTACTATATTTAATATAGTAATTTTGTCTGGTGAAAAAAATAGACACGAATAATGAATTTTAATGAAGACACTTTTTTTCTATCGTTAAATTGAAATACGATAACAAATATTCGGTCAACTATAGAAAATCGACGGACTCACTACGAAAAATTTTATTACTAATTTTCGTCGCTCATTCGTAACTGACTAACTAACGATGGATTCACAATGGAAAATGAGTTGGCAACGAAACGGCTATAAAAATGTTCATCGTTATTACGTCACCACTTTAACGACAGACTTTTGAAGTTTCGTTGCTCACTCACTGTAATAACCCTAAAATTTTCTATATCAATTATATGCAAAGATCATAAGTCCACGTATTGTCTTACTTTATTTTATTATTTAATTGCCACACTATTTGCTACTTTAATAGTGAAAAATCATGAGGGATACACACCATAATCATGGAGGAGTCATCTGTCCAATTCCGTTTGCGGATGGGTATTATTTTAGTGATTAGATTGGGAACAAAGTTGGTGATTCTATCTCTATCACGTAAATGGCCATAATGCTATAACTAATTTACCCAAGATAGATTATTTTAATAGAATCTGTAACCATATAGTTTATTTTAATTCAAGTGTGCTACCATTCTTGGGCTATATAATCCCCAGATGACAAGAAAGCTTGCACGGTATTTTTTTTCATTTAGTACATAATGTTCGTTAAAAAATAAAAAAAAAAGTGAAGTGCACCAAATTTTTTTGTGATTTATCGTAAGTATACAACACCCTCCTATGATTTTAAAACTACCAAACACATATCTTATGGTTTGTTAAACTAAATACAATACCCCATTCATTAAAAAATCCGTCTATTTTAACGACAAGTGTACCACACGCACGTCAGATGTAATTTTTCATATTTTTTTTGCTTAAATAAATTATTTTTGGAACAAAAATACCCTTACTTAAATACTTTTTCTTTTTGGGTGAAGTGCACTAGACCTCTCTGTGGTTTGACATAAGTGTATCGGTCCTACTTGTGTTTTAAAAACTAGCATAAGTAGTCCCTATAATTTTCAAAAGTGCACAACATCCCCTACCGTTAAAAAATTATTCATATTTAACGGAGTGTGGTATACACGCGAATTAAGTGTGATTTTTATTAATTTTTAAGGGATTTTTCATTAAAATATTTAACTAGTTGACCAAATTACCCTTTTCAAAAAAACCAAAAAAAAAAAATCTCATCTTCCCCGTCAACACCCCCCCACCCCCACCCCCACCCCACAAATTTCAACAGTCAAAATGAGCAAACTGCAATTCCAATATCAAATGGATGTTCTTCAAATGGATTCAAACACAGCCCTGGATTGCCACTAAAGTCCAAGTTTTTGCCTAATCTTTTCAAGAAACTTGAATTGAAAGGAACAGTACCAGCCAAGAAATTTCTGCTTAAATTCAAGTGACATATGTGTGATAAGCTCCCAAAACTTCCAAGAATTGCACCTGTTAATCGATTATTTTGTAATGACAATGTGGTTAAATTGTTGAGCTATGAATAAGCTGCTGGTACGGAACCTGAGTAGCCACAATTGGCAAGCCTGAGCTCTTGTGGTTTTCCGGCCGTGGTAGTCAACAAAGAAAAAAAAATATACATATATATATATATATGTGTGTGTGTGTAAATAAACAAAAGGGGAAGGGACATTTATATTTTTTCAACAGTTCTGTTAATTAACTGAACAGAAATATGGAAAGAGACACATTTGATAGTGTACAAAATCACAGAGACTACTTATACTAATTTTTAAAATACAGAAATAGACTGATACACTTATGTCAAACCATAGGGAGCGTGACGCACTTTACCTCTTTTTTATTATTTTTATCTCTCTTTACCCACCCTTCCACAAAAGAAAAAAAAAAAAAAAAACACTCATCATCGTCCCTATCCCCAACCCCCCACCACGTCACCCCACCCCACCGTCAGCCCCATCCCACCACCCTGTCAGGCCACCCTAGCCACCCCACCATCCCGTCAGCCACCTTACTCAAATTCTTCTTCATCATCATCAAGGGGGATCATCACAATCTCAAAGTTCTCTCCCTTCCCCTTAACGTTTTATACATTTCATTGAGTTGTGGAGTAAAAGTCTCACAGTCATCGTCCGTTGACATTGAAAAATACAAACTACAGTCTTTCCTTCAAGTTCATAAACAGGTTTGTGCATAAAAGTAGATGTAAAAGTAACAGTCATTCACTAAACATCACTCACTTCTAACTAAATTAAGCAGAAACACTTTCGAAATTCAGAGATCTGTATTCACATATTTTTTCTATATGCATAGATCTGTCTATATATATGTACACACACATATATATATATTGTGTGTATATCTATATATAAACAAAAGGAAAAAGGAGAAAAGAAAAAAAAATAAGGGTATTATCTGTTAAATATATTAACGGAAAGGAAACGAGAGGCACGTGTGCTTAGTTTAACAAACCACATAGAAGATGTTTGACAATTTTAAAATATAAGGTGGTATTATACAATTACTGCAAATTACAAGAGTGTCTAGATATATACTAGATGGAATTGCCATTCACGTGGGAGTTGTGAAGCTCTTTCGGAGTGTTATTTTCTCTCAGATTTTGTCAGGAAAAGAGAGTCTCGTAAAATATTATGAGCGAGGTAAGTGGGTTATCTCTTTGGGTTTTCCTAGTCTCTTCGTAAGTGCATGCCTATGATAGTGGATTCATGTTTTACTTCTATACCATCATTTTGTCCTTCAATATCATATATGTTTCATGATTAATTCATAATTTAGGCTCATTCGTAGTGTGACATGTCTCAATATTGTTAAAACCTTATCTTATAAGTTGCGAATATAACATGAATTGTGAAATTGTGACGTGACTCAGAGCTCTTTTATTGAGCTTGCATTTGGGGACTTTGTACCCAAGACGTATTATCGTAATAATATAATCACAAATTTTCTAATAATTTTATAAATAATTATCCAGTGATATTTAATCAGTCATTCCCTAATTCTCACATTAAACTGTACTGTGTTACCAATTTTTAAATAATCATATGTATTTGACTACTGTTAGCGTTTGCCTGTTAATTGCGTCGTGCATCATCTTGGTCTGTTTTCGTAACTTTTTGTTCGATTCTTATTTCTATGTATTCGTGTTTGAATAGCGTTTCTTTTAGGATATTCACTTATTGAGTATTGTTCATTCACCTATTTTTTTTACTATTTTTTTTACAGACGGTAGTACGTAACGTGAAGAGTTAGCAGGAATGGTAGCCATGTCTCTAGATTGAAGATTGTGTAATCGTAATTGAGAGAGTGTGGATAATAAGAAAACAAACTATAATTTTGAAGAAGTGTAATTTTCAGTATTTGACGCAACATAAATATTAGAGATTATTTTGATTTAATGGTTTATAGTGCTCTGAGTATTGCGTTTGGTGATACTAATTTGCCTTGCACGCAGTAGTCATATTCCCGAATTTTGGCTTGGCAAATTTGGGAGCGTGACACTCACCTTCTATGACAAATCCGTCACTCAATAATGACAGATTAACGACAACAATTAGTAATAACGTTCGAAAATAAACATTGCATATTATATTTTTTATTAAACTAAGTTGAAACTATAAATAATTAATTTTGAATGTAATTATGGGTCCAAGACATAGAATATAATGAACATGACATAATGACATATAACTCGCTATAGTGCAAACTATAAATAGTTATATCTAATTTAATCTGGTGTTGTCAATTTTCCTTCTGAAAGTGGTTTGTACCTCAAATTAAGTTAAAAAACACTTTTTTATATATTCAATAGACTTTAAAATATAATTAATAAAAATTATAATTTCTAAGGCTCGTTTTCTAAAATTTAAAAAAAAAAATTTCATAGCTAATCCGTTGCTATATAGTGATGGATTAGTCGTGGAAGATGATTTAGCAACAACATTTCAAAAGTCCGTTGCTAACCCGTCGCTATTTTAGCAACGAATTACCGATGACTCTCTTCAAAACACTATTGTTGACTTACATTTCATGGCTAATCCATCTTTATTTAGAGACAAATTAACTACGGAATTTAGTATTAAAATTTTTCACCGACATTTATTTCAAGAGGTGTAGGTGTTAGGCGGAGGGGAGTATAGGATGTGGGTGAATTAGGCATCTCTATAAATAGAGATAGTGCATTTGGCCTGTCTCTAAAATAGAGATGACAAATGGTTCGTCTCTAAGAATAGGCGGGGTGAAGAGTATAGGGTGAAGAGAATTATGGATGGACGTGACCCTTAGTCATGGACCAATGGAAATCTTGAGGAACCAAAAAGACATTGTAGGTTCATCCTCATTTTGAAAAAGACAATACCTCTCAACACAATTACTATTTAATGTGCAACTTGTCAATTTATAAGTAAATTATTCGAAAATAAGGTGATAGATTTGCAGTCCTATTCTTGACCAGATAAAATTTAAAACGCAAAGGGGTTGGATAAAAGAATGGTATAAGAAATCAAATTGAGATTAACGAGAAACATTTGAATGTTAACGAGGGTTATGAAGAATTTATGTTGTATTTTATAAGGAAAATGAAGAGTTAATTTTATAGAGAGAGTGAGAAAAATTGTATTTGAGGAAACACAAATTTAGAATGAGTATTATACTTATACTATATTTAATATAGTACTTTTTTCTATTTAAACACTACAAGTAAAATAAACGCGAGCGACGAATTTTAGCGATGATATTTTTTTCTATCGCTAAATTGAAATCTGATAGTAAATATCAGTCGCTAAATAACTATGGAAAATGGACGGACCCACCACAAAAAAATTTATTACTAATTTTCGTCCCTAATCCGAAACTAACTCGCGATGCATTTGCAACAAAAGGTGTGTTGGTGATGGAATGGCAATGGCTGTAGGAATGTTCGTTGCTATTCTGTAACTACTTTAGCGATAGACTTTTGAAGTTCTGTCGCTAACTCACTTTTTGTGGCTAATCCGTCACTCAATAATGACGTATTAGCGACGACATTTAGTAATAACGTTTGAAAATAAACATTGCATATTGTACTTTTTTTTATTTTATTAAACTAAGTTGAAACTATAAACAATTAATTTTGAACGTAATTATTGTTGGGAATGGTATATCCAAAATACCACTAGTACTTGGTCAAAATTATATCTGAATGATTTGCAATAAGATAATTAGTGTCATCATATTTATATGAACATATTTCTCTCAATTATGTGGATTGACATAGGTATATATGTGAATATAAGGTCCTTGCTACAAGTGTTGACTTAGGTACGTGGTGGTTACGTACAGAAGGTCTAAGTCATAGTTACTTGTAAGTAGAATTATTTTGTCTATAACTTAGAAGTAAAGATGGGCGCTTTACTATGGTAGAAGTTATAGTGAAATAAGTTCCCCTTGCAGTGAGGTGGTTTGCCTTGATCATGGATTTGTTCCAGACTTATTACGCTTATGCATGAGTATGCATTGGACGGACCCCAAAGGTGTGAACTCTAAATGCGTACTATCAAAGAAAGAGTCCACTTATAGCTACAAGCTTCTAAGTTGGTCATTGCTCTTAATCTTGAGTATATGTGGATGAACCGACGAAGTCATATGCTTGCATTTTGAGCCATTATGGGTGTGGTCTAAATGTTTAGGTCACTTACTCAGGGGTTTGAGTGTATAGGACTTGATTAGAAGGGATATACATATACAATAAGGAGTCTATACATTAATCACTCCCTTAAAATGATCCAAACTAGATCATCCTGAATCTGCGCACATAGTAATACTAGATGTGTTGGATGTTACACTTGTGAGTTGCTCCTGTGATCAAGTGGATAACTTCCGGAGGATGGTTGGATTGTGGATTAGAGGTTCTAAGGAGACAAAATGTAGTAAAAAAGGTGATAGTATACTTCGGGAACATGCCTTTGACTATGAATGAGTATAGAGGGGCAAAGTGGTCAAGACAACACTTAGTTGGTCAAAAGACAGAGCATCATGTATAGATTGACTAACTCCTGTTTAATCAGTAATTATCCTGGAGTGCAGCTATAGTCTTTTAGTGGAATTGACTTGGTTAAAATGATAAAGTATTGCTAGGGGACTAGCGAGAATATTTTATTCATTTTTAGAGGAATGATAATTATATATTTGGTCCCCCTTCTAGTCATTTACTTTGTAAGTGTGTAAACTGAATAAGAATGTATTATTATGAGACAGGATGTAATCCATTGACAATTAGAAATCAAAGTAGATATTCTATTTTGGGAAAGAGTTTTTATTTTGATTATTGACAAAAATTGGATTATATGGTTTATTGATTTAATTAATTGATTAATTGAAGTCTAAAAACTGCTAGAATGTTTAAGATAATTTTTCTCAATGAATAGTTTATTCTTAAATAATAGTTTAAATTTGGACTTTGGGAATTAGTCAAAGGTTATTTAATTCATTGACAATTAGATATTAAAAATAGATTCTGTATTTTATAGAAAGGAGATTTCTATTTTTAATTATTGGCTGCAATTGAATTAAATAAATAGTAAATTAATTAATTAGCTCACACTAGCTAAGCCAGGATCCTAGCTCCCGAGCCTAGGTGGTTGCGCGGTTCCAAGGGCAAACATGGCATGGGAAATTTCGGCCATGTAGAGAGAAAATAAGAGGAAGAAGAAAAAATAGGAAAATGAATTTTATTCCTATCCTACATTGGTTTTCCAAGTTTTTTTCTCATGATTTTTTTCCTATATAAGGTCTCTACCCCCAAGCTCTTTAGTTGCACCATCTCCTCTTGAGATTTCTCGCTTCTCTCTCTCTCTCGCTTTGAGTAAGCTTCATCTTTTAAAGAAACTCAAAAATAGTTTTCTTTGATTTTAGTTTAGCAAAATCTAGTCCCACAACTAAATTACACTTAGGCTAAGAATTTGGTCATAGAGGGAAAAATTAAAGTAGATGAGTGGAAACACTTTGTCCCGGGCGTGTGATCAAAGGTGAAGTTTGTTCTTGTTTCGTTCTTCGCAAGAGATATGCCTAGATCTTTATCTTAATTTAGAATTAAACTATAAACTATTTATGTTTTACTATTTCATGTTTAATCGCATTAAAATCCTATATGATTGTTTTCGCCATGTTCATAGAAATTTTTGAATGTGAATCGTGTTTACCTATATCGTTTTCCTTCAATTATTAGTCCAAGACACGTAATATAATGGATTTCATATAATGACATATGATTCTCTATAGTACAAACTATAAATAAGTATATCTTATTTCATTTGATGTTGTCGATTTTCCTTCTAAAAGTGGTTTGGACCTCAAATTAAGTTAAAAAATACTTGTTTATATTTTCAATTGACTTTAAAATGTACTTAATAAAAAATTATAATTTCTAATACTTGTTTCCTAAAATTAAAAACTAAATTATGTAGTTAACATCGTCGTTATGTAGTGACAGATTAGCCACGGAAAGTTATTTAGCGACAACATTTCAAAAGTCAGTCACTTACCCGTTGTTACTTTAGTGATGGATTAACGACAACTCTTCAAAATGCTATTGTTAACTCACATTTTTTGGCTAATTCGTCTTCATTTAGTGACGGATTAATTACAAAATTTAGTATTAAAAATTTTCACCAATATTTATTTAGGGAGATGTAGGTGTTGTTGGGCAGAGAAGGGGAATAGGGTGTGGGGTGAGATAGTGTTGATTGAGAGGTGTAGGGTGTAGGTGGGAATAATGTTGAGGTAAGTGTGTTAGGTGGGGGTGTAGGGAGTAGGAGAATTAGAAACGGATCCATTAAATAGAGACGGACTACTGGGTGCGTCTAGAGACGACCCAAATGGTCTGTCTCTAAGAATAGGTGGGGTGGATAGTATAGGGTGTGGGAGAATTAGAGAAGGACCATTGGGTTTGTCTATATTTTAATTAGAGACGGATCATTTATTGGTCCATGATCATTGGTCATGGACGTGACTATTTGTCATAGACCAATGGCAATCTTGAGGGACCAAAAAGACATTATAGGTTCATCCCTATTTTGAAAAAAAAAAAACAATGCCTCTCAACACAATTACTATTTTCAACTTGTCAATTTACAAGAAAATTATTCTAAAATAGGACGATAGATTTGCAGTCCTATTCTTGACGAGATAAAATTTAAAACACAAAGGGGTGGATATAAGAATGGTAGTAGAAATCAAATAAAGATTAACGAGAAACCTTTGAATTTTGACGAGAGTTATGAAGAATTTATGCAATATTTTATGGGGAAAAGGAAGAGTTAATTTTATGGAGAGAGTGAGAAAAAATTGTATTTGAGGAAACTCAAATTTAGGATGAGTATTATACTTGTATTGTATTTAATATAGTAATTTTTTCTGTTTGAACACTACAAGAAAAACAGACTCGAGCGATAGATGTTAGCGATGTCATCTTTTTTCGTGGCTATTTAGCGATAGAAAGGTGACGACAAATATTTGGTCACTATATAACTACGATATAGAGATGAAACCATGAAAAAATATTTTATTACTAATTTTTATCATTAATCTGTCACTTACTAGTGACGTATTTGCGATGGAAGATGGGTTAGTGATGAAATAGCGACGGCCATAGGAATGTCCATAGCTATTTTGTTGCTACTTTAGTGGCAGGCTTTTGAAGTTCCGTCGCTAACTCATACTCTATGGCTAAATTGTCTCTCAATACCGATGAATGAGAGATGACATTTAGTAATTGTTAGAGATATATTCTAATGATATAATTGGATGATTTATTTTAAGGGTATTTTGATGTATCCTTGTTTATTTAATGGATTAATTGTGTCATTCATATTCTTCTTTTATCATATGAATAAGTCCCTTATCTTCTCGTTTAAGAAACATAATCTCAAGTGAATATGTCGACATTTTTTTTAGTACGAGAATTTTTAAATTGTTCGTAGTCCTTAGATTATTTGGATATAGGACTTAATTAATCCAGTATGGACTATCACATTGATTTGCTGCTTTTGATTAATATATATGAGATGTTAATGATAAAGAATGGTGAGTCAAATACCATAAAAATATGAGATGTAACTAGTAAACATGTGGATGGTTATTAGTGGAATAAATATTGAATGTGACGTAAATAACAAATCACATGGCTTGAGATTAATGATTTGTTATTCGTTGCGATGATGTAAATGATCATTTGACTTGCGGCAACACGATTGTCATATGAGAAAGACACATTCACTCGTAATCTCATTCGATCAATATAGTAAGTGACAAGTAATTATCAAGATAGGATTCATTACCTCCTAGAGAGACGATGTCTTATGTGATCTAATTGTGGTTGTTGAATGAGGAAATCCTTGACCAAGGTATGAATGATGGAAAAAGGTATTTTTCATGTGTCATCTCTTATCACACCAAATTTGATCTATGCATAGAATCGAGTCAATGAACTTAATCGGTCCATGGTTCTTACTCGATTGAGACTTATTAATGGAAGGATTGAATTGCACGGTAATCATCAACTAAATAGGTTCACTCAATTAATGACTCATTGCCTTATAAATTGTCTTGATATGTTGTTAAATGTCACTCAAGACCTTTAAGGGTGTTTTGAAAATGAAAGGAGATATTCTCAAAACAAATTAAAGAGTTCGATTAACATTAAAGTCGTCTGATGTTCCCTTAATGCTATGTGGCAGTGAACCTAGAAGGTTATACACAATAGAACGTAGTGATTTAGTTTTAATTGAACTTGTATCTTTATCTCATAAATTGTTAAGAGTTAGCATTAGTATTTTATATTGTTGAAAGTTAACGGAGCTACTGTGTCATTATGGATTATGTATAGGGACTTAAGTGCAAAGTGAAAATATGATTTCCATAATTTAGTCTAATGGTAATTAGTTAAAATGTTGTTTACTTGAGGTAATTGACCTATACATATATATCCATGTAAAGATTAAGAGTTAATCTTGATAAATGCTAAATTAGAGAGTTAGTGGAGTTATGGAAAATTCCACTTATTCTCTCTCATGCTTAGTTGGCTATACATACAAGACAAGTGTTATCTTGAATGGACACATGTATATTGCATGTATTGTTTTATAAGTGTTGTACACACACACACATATACACATACACACATACACACACACACACACATATATATATAATTGAACTTGTATCTTTATCTCATAAATTGTTAAGAGTTAACAATAGTATTGTATATCGTAGAATGTTAACGAAGCTACTGTGTCATTATGGATTATGTATAGGGACTTAAGTGCAAAGTAAAAATATGATTTCCATAATTTAATCTAATGGTAATTAGTTTAAATATTGCTTACATAAGTTAATTGACCTATACATATATATGCATGTAAAGATTAAGAGTTAATCTTGATTAAAGGCTAAATTAGAGAGTTAGTGGAGTTATGGAAAATTCCACTTATTCTCTCTCATGCTTAGTTGGCTATACATACAAGACAAGTGTTATCTTGAATGGACACATGTATATTGCATGTATTGTTTTATAAGTGTTGTACATATATATATTTATTTATTTATTTATTTATTATATACTATAAGGCAATCAATGGCTAAAATTGTCTAATAAGGGTCAAATGTTTCGCTCGTCATGCTTTAAACGGATTGTACTATGTGTAAATAACAATGTATGTTTGTTTTAAAATGACCATGATGCCCATTCTTCATCAACAATTTGTATTTGTCCATGTTTTTACAAGGAACAAATCTGAAGCGTTTAAAGTGGAGTCTGACAAAATGTCTTTCATAGCTCAGACATAATCAAAGTTTTTATTTCTTCTCTCTTATACGTCAACCGTCTTTATCAGAAAAACACACACAAAGACAGACTCTCTAGATTGTTCTTTTACTCTGTATTCTTCTTTTCGTCACTTTCATGTCTCTACTCTACATCTTTCACTCACGTTTGGCTCATACACAGTGCGAGTAAGTACCTTTTTTTCTCATTTGATTGTAAACACCCCCATCTTTGATAGTCTCAAACCCCCATCTCATGATTGTGTACACTATGAATGCGCGCGCGTGTGTTGGATTTGTGTGGGCGAATGTGTTACCTTGATCTGTTTGTTGCGTGTTGTGTACTGTGTGTGTTGTTAATGGTGAAGTAGTAAAATAAAATTAAAAAAATTAATAAAAAAATGAAAGTGTAATAAGTTTTTTGTGTGTAAATATATTTGCGGATGTGTGTGTGGGTTCATGTGTGATCATCTAATTTTTTTCTCATCAGATCCTAAATCTGTAAATTTGATTTTATGTTTTATTTTTTGTTAAATAAATATGTTTTTATGTAGTAATAAGTGGGATTTGCTTATTTTTGGTGTTTCTTGTGTTTTTATTAATATCTGAAGTCTATTTCAGAAGAAAGAAAGAAAGAATTTAAAGGGAATTGAGGAAGTTAAGACTGAATTAAAGCACGTGACTACGAACTATGATGTCGGGGGTTTGAATCTGTTCTTGCCAACAACCGGCCCAAAAGAGAAGTATCTGTATAAGGATAACAAAATTAATGGAAGAGGAAGATATATACATGTGATGGTTGATTGCATGTGGCTTTTAAGAAATTGCTTAGCAGATTTGTGTGAAGGGTTAGCGTAGAGCAAAGGAGCACACGTGAGAAATAAAGCTTGGTTTGGAGCCTAATGTTACTTGTGACAAAAGGTCCATAGTCAAAAAGTTTGATCAAGTCTTCCCGCGTTTGTTAAAAGCAAATAGTTTGGTCTTGGGAATATTGTAGCAGTAACTTTGCACCTGATAAGAACCATGTTGGAGGTTTTGAGAAACTTAATTTAGATGCTCTAGGAAATCTCTAGATTTCAAAGCGATTAAGACGTGGAATCAACTCGAAAATTAATTTAGTTATTAATTTGAAATTAAAATTATTATTCTTTTGAGAAAACAAGCTGAAAGTTTATGGGAAATCGGTAGTTTCTTTAGATGATTTATGTTTGCATGGTGAAGTCTTAGTTCGGTCGATTATAATTGTAAAGTGATTTGACTAGAACTTTTAAGTAAAAAAGGGTAAAGTATTTTAGAGACCATTAAATTATTATATTAGTCATCTTTTGACTATTCAAATGATCTTCAACTTATTCAAATCTCATCAAGTTACTAAAGATACCTTGGTAATTGAGCTACACAAAGGTTCAACGCAAAGAACTAAACCATATTTAGCTCCAAAATTTGTTCATCACAAAACAAACATGGTAACTATTTTGATACAAAAACTATACTTTATTCATCATGTTTAAATCTAAGTCCATTTATTTATATGTTTTCTCTTCTCATATATCTTTCATCACATTATTTATTATTGCTGAATTCTTTATATTGTTTAACTTTTCCTATTCATTCCTTATATATATCTTCTTATTATTTATCTTTGTTATTGATGAATCTTTTATATTGTTAGAAGAGTTTTGTTTTCTCATACACCATTTTGCTTAATATCAGTGTTGATATAAATTTTATTATCGTGCTTAATATAATATTGTTATAAAAAATGTTACCTATTCTTGTGAGCGCTTCATAATTCATAGTTTTCTAATTTTCTTGAAAGGATAATCACAATGAACACTGAATGACGAAATTTAACTTCCTCATACTCTAAGAGAAAATGCTATTTTGAACTGTCACGCGAACAAAAAGATAACATCAATAAAAGAAGGCAAGAAAGATATGCTTCGCTATCTATAGAACAAAAGCCCGAACTTTGTTTGCAACAAAATGCAAGAAGGAAACAAGCGCAAATTTGAAACACTAAAATCCAACCTGTAAGTGTCATTTTAAATTTAGAGATCAAACTTTTATTTATAAGAAGATAAGTAAGAATAATATTAAACATACATTTTTCTATTTTCAGTCCTGTGTTGGAAATCAAAAGGGAATAGTTATAAGGGAGCCATCACAAGATAATCAACGAACTAGTATTAAAACTTACTTTGTCCTAATCCAGTAATCATCAAAGTAAGTTTATTGACATAATCTTTAATTACGTTCAGGAATAAGTACTTATGTTCAAACTTCTCAATCAAAAGGACAAAAATCAAGTGTCCACTTTCTCTTTACTATAATATCTTCATCATTACATAGGATAGTGTTTTTCTCATTTTTAATTTTAATCTTTTCAATTTTAGGGTCAACTTCAAAACAAAATGATGTTACTAATATATCTGAGCAGCATCACTTCACTGTCTCAGCTTACTTTTATACTTTTACTACATCTTCAAACTCTTCTTTTCTCCTAAAAAACTCTTTAGTTTATATTTACTTCTAATCAACTTTTTGTTTGCATTAGGTTCTGAGGACAAAAACACACTTGGCAATTATAATCTATTAGAACAATTACCAAGTGAAACCTTATCGTTTGAAAAATGTTCCAAATTGCAATTTTTGTGACGCGAAAAGATTTGAATTTGAACCAAATGGTTTTTGTTGTCTCAGTGGACAAGTTATATTAGTAGGAAATGACATGCCAAAAGAGCTGGTCTATTTCTTTCTTGGAAATTCTAACAAATCTAAACAGTTTAGAAACTTTTTAAGGTCATATAACAATGCCTTTTGTTTTACATCTTTTGGAGCAAAATTTGACAAAGAGTTGACAAAGTGCAATAAATGAGTCTATACTTTAAGTCATTGGCCAAGTGAATCATTACATGTCTCCTATTGATTTAAGCACTTCAAGACCATTAAATTTACAACTTTACTTCTTTGATATTGAAGACGAGATTCAAAAAAGATTGACAACATCAGTTAAATTAGATGAAGAAATAATTAAGTCTATCATAAAAATTTTAGATGTGAATCCATATTCTAATTTTTTTTTTAAATTTGAAGTCTATGCCAAATCTTGATGATTATAGAATCTTTATTAGATCAGATACAAGAATGGATCAACGAATTTACAATGCCTCAACAACTTATCAAGTAGCTGCAATTTGGATTGAAGAAGATAACATTGACTATAGTGAAGGACGAAATATTAGAGTCTATACTAAATCAGGAGAAAATCAACGAGTCAAATACTATTTTGGTTGTTATGATCCACTTTAATATCCTTTGATTTTTCCTAATGGTGACACAAGTTGGTATAGAGGAATAGAAAAATACCTAGAACAATTAATAGAATCAATTCTTCAAGTGTTTGTCCAGGAGAATCAATTGTAAAACCTGCTTACATGAAATCAACATAACATTTACTAAATGTAGAAGATCAAGGTAAGTAAAAATTTTTACACAAAATTACTTTCTTCCTTTAACTAAAATGAGTACATACTAATTCTTTCATTCTTTTTCTTTGTTTTTCCCTTATTTCCTTTCCTTACAAGTATTTAGTTTCAAATTCTACAAACAAAAAGAAGTCATATGTATTTTGCCAAGATTATTATGCTTACGAATTTCAAATTAGATAAAATGATAAATCATTAATAATTCACACTAGAAGATTATTTCAGCAGTTTATTGTTGATATATACATTAAGATCGAAACACAAAGGCTTGATTTTTTTAGAAATAATCAAGACAAACTTAGATGTGATTACTACCAAAGAATTATGGATGCTGTTGCAAGTAGTAGTTTACAAGGCTCTAAAGTTGGAACAAAAATCTTATTGCCAGTAAGTTTCATTGGTGGACCACATGATATGAGAAAATGATATATGGATGCAATGTCATTGGTACAACGATTTGTTAAACTTGATAGTTTCCTGACTATGTCTTGCAATCCTTCTTGGATAGAAATCAGTGAAAATTTATTACCAAACGAATAACCTCAAACTCGTCTTGATTTGGTGTCTCGCATCTTTCTTGCCAAACTAGAAGAATTAAAAAATAATATTTTCAAAAGACATTTTTTTGGAAAAGTTGCTACCATCACTTATGTGATAGAATTTCAAAAGCATGGGTTGCCACATGCTTACTTTTTGATAATTTTGAAGAAAAATTCAAAACTTTATACTACTGAATCTTTCGATAAAGTAGTTAGTGCTGAGTTGCCTGATTTTCAAAAATTCCCGTTGTTGCATACTCTTGTAGTTAAACATATGATGCATGGACCTTGTGGTGAAAAGAATCCTGAAAATTCTTGTATGAAAAATAATGGAAGGTGTAAAAACAAATATCCAAAGAATTTTTGTGATGAAACTAAAATAGGAAACAACACATACCCAATTTATAGGAGAAGAAATAACGATAAGACTGTAAAAGTTAGAGGTCAAATTTTGGACAATAGGTGGGTTGTTCCTTATAATCCATATCTTCTTATTAAGTATGATTGTCACATAAATGTTGAGATTTGTTCAACAATTAAATCCATGAAATACATATACAAATACATATACAAAGGTCATGATAGAGTTAATTTCTATATTTGTTATGATGATTCTTCGAATAAGATTGATGAAATAAAAGAATTCCAATCAGCAAGATGGATTTCTCCACCAGAAGCTGCATGGAGAATTTTTAGATTTCCCTTAAATGAAATGCATCAATTAGTAATTAGTTTACCTATTCATATTGAAAATTGGCAATTTGTATCATTTACACAAAATACTAATTTACAAAAAATTTTTAATAATAAATTCAATTAAAAAACAATGTTGACAAAATTCTTTTCTATGAACAGAACTAATGAAGAACCAAAATAAATAAATTTATCGTATATTGAGTTTCCAGAATACTTTATTTGGATAAATAGTCAAAAAATTTGGGTTAAAAAACAAAGAAAAGATGTAATTGGTAGATTAGTGTCAGTTCATCCAACTCAAGGAGAAAGATATTATTTAAGATTACTCTTACAAAATGTTAGGGCCTCAAAAAGTTTTGAGGATCTAAAATTGATAAAAGGAAAGATGGCAACATCATATAGATAAGCCTGTGAATTAAGAGGATTCTTGGAAGCAGATAATTCCTTAGATAAAACTTTGGAAGAAACATCTTTATTCAAAATACCAATAAGTTTAAGAAGACTTTTTGCAACACTTTTGGTTTATTGTCTTCCTAAAGATCCCAAAATATTATGGGAAAAATATCAGCATACAATGTCAGAAGACTTCGAAAAACATAATCCCAATTTAAAAAAAGATCAAATTAGGAATAAAGTTTTTGAAAATCTAAATGATATCCTTGAATCCATGGGCAAAAACATTAATGATTTTCATTTAGTTCTATATAAAATTCTATTTTCGCAAGCAGAAAGAGAAACTAAGGAAATAGAAGCAGAAAAAAATGTACATATCAGTGAAAAAGATTTGTTATCTGTTTCAAAACTTAACACTGAGCAACATTTTATATTTAATGAGGTAACTACAAGAATTGCTTCAAAACGCGGTGGAACATTTTTTGTAGATGGCCCAGGTGGTACAGGGAAAACTTTTTTGTACAAAGCACTTTTAGCTACTATAAGATCAATGAGGGCATATTGCTCTTGCTACTACAACATCAGGAATTGCAGCATCAATATTTCCTGGAGGCCGAACTGCCCATTCAAGATTTAAAATTTCAATTGAACCTAATGATAGAACAACTTGGAAAATTACAAAATTAACAGCTATAAGGAAGTTAATTATAATCTCAAAGTGGATCATATGGGATGAAGCTTCTATGGCTAACATGCATGCAATTGAAACATTTGATCAAACTTTACAAGATTTAATGAATACTTCTGAAATTTTTGGAGGAAAAGTAATTGTTTTTGGCGGTGATTTTAGACAAACTCTGCCAGTAGTGAAAAAATGGAAGAAAGAAGATTTCATAGACGCTAGCTTTGTCAAATCAATATTGTGGCATAAACTTGAAAAGTAGAAATTAACCACAAATACGAGAGCAAAATCCGATCCTTTATTCGGTGAATATCTAATAGGAATTGGGGATTGAAAGGAAAAAACAATTCATAAAAATGTAATAAAAAGTTTGTAAATCTTTTATTGTACCATTTCAAAATGATGATGATTCTCTAGATGTTTTGTTTCATTATGTTTTTACTAATTTTGATTTTTTTTCTAATAATCCTTTTGAAGTCATTAATAGAGCAATATTAACAACAAAAAATGATATATTTGATGAAATCAATGATACTTTAATTAAACAATTTCCAACTAATGAGACAATATACTTAAGTTTTGATGAAACTACAAATATCAATGAACAATTACACTACCAAGATTTTATCCATAGTTTGACACCAACTGGTCTTCCTCCTCATCGTTTAGTGCTTAAGAAGAATTGCCATGTCATTCTTTTAAGAAACATAAATCCTCATGAGGGTCTTTGTAATGGTACAAGATTAATTTGTCATAGTTTCCAAAATAATGTAATCAGTGCATTCATAGCTTCTGGTGAGATGTGAGGAAAACATGTATTTATACCTCAAATACCTTTAGAACCATAACAAGATGAAAAGTGTCCAGTTGCATTTAAAAGAACACAGTTTCCTATTAGACTTTGTTTTGCCATGACAATAAATAAAACACAAGGTCAAACATTAGATTTTGTTGGTATATATCTTCGAGAACCTGTTTTTACTCACGGACAACTATACGTAGCATTATCTAGAGTCAAAAAGAAAGATGTTGTTAAAATTTTGATTAAACAAACTTACAGTTGACAGCATGATTGATGATCAAACAAAAAATATAGTTTATAATGAAGTCTTGGCACTTGCTTCATCCTAAAGATAATTTCCCCCCTTCACAGGTAAGAAATTATTTATATACAAAAACCATTGTTTGCATCATTATTTAAATTCTATATTTAAGTACTTTAAATTTTATACTAATTAATTTATAAACCTTGCAGGATCAAACACAAAGTTGAACAATTCACTCAAATTCTCAAAATAAATCCAAATACTAAAAATTGGAAAGCGAAAGTGCAAGTCGTCAACAAAATGCGACCTCGTGATTCAATGTGATATATAGTATAGGTACTTAGAAGTTTCATTTTGTGTATAGTAGTATAATTCCTATGCTTTTATGTATTTTGGCCATTAATCACGCCATGAAATCTATACATCTTATGGTAGTCTTTGAAGAGGTGAACAATTGAAGTTCTTGATTTATTTCTTACATTTGATACCCTTGCTGGTATTCTAGAAATATCTGAGAGTAGAATTTGATCTATTTAATAAAGTTGTTGTCTCTGAATTGATTATTTCTTCCCGTAAAAAAAAATTATTAAAGCTGAAATTCATAAACTATTGGATACATCTTGCCTCCGACCATCTTGTCATCCTATATTTTATCTCCTTGGTTGTTGCTATCATTTATTTCTTCTATATTGTATAAAATTGTGAATTTTGAAAGTCATCTTATAGTTTGTTTCTTTTCTATGGCAATTTGTCACGAACTATTTTTGGGCATTCCCCAAGATGCTTGGCACGTCGTTCTCCTGGTAGTTCTTTGCTTGGGATTCGCCTTACTTCTCCCTTCTTTTCTTCCACCATATCTTCTACCTAAGAATCAAGGGTCACAGATAGTTGATGAAGCAGTTTCCAAGGATTTGTAGTTACATTATATGTTGTTCTTTGGGCCTTTGTTAATAACCTGCTATCTTGCTACTAGATGTTAACTTTGTAGTTTTAGATGGTTTTCTAAATGTGAGATTCCTTGGGTGGTTATGATGCTGACTATGTTGTTAAATTTTCTGGGGTCTTAGCAACTGTTGAATTTCTAGATCTCTTTGTTCTTTTATGTATTCTCCATTTCTATGTGTTGATAATCTTAGGCTACAATTGGCTTGAAACTTTTTCAATACCATGAGTTAAATATTTATTACCAGTGAAGGAGTTTGTGCCAAGCTAAATCATTTAAGAGAATAATTTACCTCCAGACTTGGAGAAAGTCAGGAAATAGAAACAACATCCAATTTTTAAACCAAATAGTTCAGCTGGTCCAAGTTTTTATCTTGCTCAAGTTGTACCAAAATAAAGATCATTGAATTAGTAATTAGTGATAAAGGATGCTTGCAGATAAGTTGTTTTTTCGATCTAATTATGTTGTATTTTACAACAATTGTGGAGTCGTTTATGAACCATTTGCATTGAAGAATTTTAGTTTGGTTTGTCTGCTTTATTTAACTAGCATACAACTTTCATCTGAATGAGATTGGTAACATATGTTGGTGATGATTCATAAGCATATTATATTTATGACAAAGTTATATAAAAAGAGGTAGAACCACTAGGCATGGAATCTATTCGTGTCTGCATCTTTCGAGTTTCACTTATTTTTTCTTTTACTTTATCTCTTTCTTCCATGATCTCATTCCTTTTTTTTCCCCTTTCTTCAATTCTTTTACAAAGTCTTCTTTTCTACTTGTGCTAGACAATCCCAAACAAGGGAAATCCAATATTATATATCAAGTAGTGTAATATATGTCATTCATTAACTAGGAAAATTGCATAGTTTATTTGTCTACATGATTTCTATGGCTAGATATCTTTCTTCAATGTGGCAAAAGTTTTCTTATTTTGTTGTTTTTCTCAACAGCCTACGCTTCCTCCAAGCTTGGCTGAGTATCAGAGACTCAAATGTCACATAGCTTTCCTTGCACTTCAGTTCTGACCAGAATTTGTAGCACTTCGGCAGCAATTGGTTGAAAGGTATAAAATGAAGTGTTGGTATTGTCTATGTTTTGGGGGTGAAGAACTGTTTATGCTTATTTTGATAAAATTGGCTTGCATGTTATTTTTTAATCAAATATTGTGTTGTTGTACTATGCTTGATGTTATGTCTGAAAATCTATTAATTCAATTCGATGTTTTTCATATAGGTTCTTTTCTCTGAGATAAATGCATATGAGCTATGAATTTCGCAGTTATACAAGATACAACATCTTGCCCATAAAAATCATTATGAGCCCCTTGTAACCCGCCTGAATACAACTAATACATACTATGTGAATGCTCTATTAGGAAGACTTGGGAACTCAGGGTAAGGCACTATTTCTACAAAGCCCGCAACTTGCTCACAATAATTGAGTAGAGGTTTCGCATTTTGGGGAGCATTTTAGAATGTACAACTCTGCTAATTTAAAGGCGTCGTCTTGATTATAAATTGATTTGGTCGAGAGAATTTTCCTGTGCCACATTGTGTTAGAGTTTATAGATTGATTTTGATTGTACATTGGGAGTGTTTAATTATCTTTTGATTTACTGACGTGGTTGTTCATATTTAAAATAAGATTCTTTCTGTTGCTTCTACGAATTGAGTGATACCATCTTTCGGCTTTTTATTCTTCTTTTCTTATATCTTCTCATTATTTATTTAATAATATCAAGTTGTTATTTACGATATTTTCTTAATCTACATTGGGTTTGGCCCGTGCATTTGCACGACGAGACTCAACTAGTATATATATATATATACATACACTACATGTAATAAAAAGACTAAGTGGAGACTTAGTGGAAAAACACTACACATGTAAGTGAGTGCTAAAATACTACAAAGCGTTTGTGGGTGTTTTGCTCTCTACAATAGGAAACAAGTTCATATCTTTTCTTCAAGGAATTTGCTAGCACTATAATTCAAAGAAAAAAAGATAAGTTTCATCACTTGCTTGGTGTGGGCTAACTTGGACTTCTACACTTGTGGAATAGGATGTCTTGCTAAGAGTGAACTCCATCATTCTTCTACTTCAACAAAGTCTACAAGAGGTATGTAATTATCTCTTGTTCTAGCTTTTCTTTTGTATATTGTATTTAATATCAAGTTTTGGAATTTCTATACATGATTATGAAAATTGTTGTTAATAATTTCTTCCGCTGCATTTTATATGTGTTTTATGTGTAAAATCCCTACTATCGATCCTTTAATTGGTATCAGAACTTACTTGATATTAATGCAATTGCATGTATGTTTATATTTTGTTTCTAGCATTTTGAGCACTTAAAGGACTTAGAAAGATATGTTTTTCTTAGGCATGTATGATGCTTAGCAAATTCTTATTAATATGATTTTTCAATGCATGTTTGATACTTGAAAAATGCATGCAAGACATCCATTATATGAGATATAATGATTTAAAAGAAAGTGAAAATCTAGAAAAACTCCGCTCGGGCGCTGATTTGGCAGAAGTAAAAGCTGAAAATTCCCGCCGGGTGGGAACAAGTGCATGGCTATAAAAATATGATTTTTATTACGTTTTGCATTTGTTAAATCCCTTTAAGTTTTTAACATGAGATTTTAAAGGTTCAAATAGGAAACTTGATGTAAGTGTGGTTTATTTTGATGAATGTGATTCATTTT
The DNA here is from genome assembly GCA_037974665.1 of Ehretia macrophylla. Classification (NCBI taxonomy): domain Eukaryota; kingdom Viridiplantae; phylum Streptophyta; class Magnoliopsida; order Boraginales; family Ehretiaceae; genus Ehretia; species Ehretia macrophylla. Next base: position 55,405,129 of record CM075779.1, read on the forward strand.
TATTATATTGAGGTATCTTGGCATGATAGATGGATCATGGACTTATAGATGAATAGTCAAATGTTTTATGATGTAAATTCATTTGATGGGTTTGTAATATATTCTTTCATTCATGGTTTGTAATTGAAACATAAGTCTTATTTTATTTTTACAAGAGAACAATTTTGATGTAATTTCTACAAGAAGGCTTGTAAAAGACTTATGAAGACATTTAAGGAGTCAATGGCCTTCGGATCATTGAAGAGTTCAAGATGCCAAGACTTATGAAGACATATGATGTGCTTGGTTAGGTTTTATGGTTGATTAAATTCAAGAGGCTCGAATTTAATCAGCACTAAGTCTATGATCCACTATGTATATATTTGTTGCATATTTGTTTATTTATTTGTTATGCATGAGATATTTGTTATTATTAAATGAACTAATGTACAAAGTGAGACCTAATTAAAGACCTCAATCTTCCTATGTGCAAATCAATATTAGATTGGAAGCAGTAAAAAAGTTTTATCGTTGCCCTCTACCATCGTAGGAATGCTTTTGCTTTAACCTTAAGGTAGAAAGACATATCTCATGATGAGTATTTTGCAAACCTATTAAGCATGAAATGTTGTGATGTTCTAATATTACGTGGCCAATAATGCACCAAAGTTGAAGTCATGGCAAACGATCGAATCTTGCATGAGATGTAAATAAAGAGTTGATTACTTAATTATGTGGGTATTCCAACAATCCACCAAAGGCAAGGGTATCTATATGAAAGAGAACTTGCTCACTTACTAATTAATCTTTAATTAGATTTATATTTTCCATTTAGGAAGTGTGGAATTCGATAAAATTAGTGAGAAATATCATTTAATTAAAGACCAAATTAAATGGTAACAATCTTTTTTTTTTTTGCAAAACTCAAAATGGCTACACTTTGTACTCATTCTTGTATGTACTAGACTTTAATCGATTAACCATACCAAACTTTAACAATTGCCTTCAAAATCTAAGAATAGTTCTTGGCATGAAGAAAATTGAATATTTCTTAGACTAACACACCCTTTTATATCTTCTTGATAAAGTATTCAAAGATGAGTATGGCACTTATGTTGAATGAGTGACAACGATCAATGAGCTAGGAGTTATGTTCTTGAATCGTCTGCATTAAAAAATGCAAGATGCATTGAGTATTTCTTAACTTACAAGAATTGTAAAGGATAATTGTAATATGACCAAATATGAGAAATCAAGGAAGCCATTCTTGTGGTTGCTTATTCATTTTTGACTAGTCGTTAGTCGAAGAAGAAAGACAAAAAGAAGGCTTCTACTCCTAAAGCTAGTGGGAGTGTGTCTAAGAAGAAGTTAAGGATAACATTTGCAAGGGAAAGTATTTTCTTTGCCAAAAGGCTGGGCAGTAAAAGAGGAATTATCCAATGTATCTTCAAGGCTTGAATGTCAAGGCCAAGTAAGCTACAAAGGATGATAATTCTTCTTTATTTGTGATTAAGACTAATCTTTTGATTAGTCAATATAATACTTCATGGATTTTAGATTCTAGTTCGAACAGAGTCTAAATCAAAGTAGTACGCTTTGAAAGAGTGAAGTAGTTTTGATAGCTAGAAATGCAGCAAAGGTTGTTGCATTAGCTAGAGGCAATCTGTTTGTATCTATGCCTTCGAGACATATCTTGTTTCCTAGAGACTGTTTGTATGAAACTAATGCTATTAGGAATATAGTGTTTGTTCCTAAGCTTGTAAAAAAAATTATAAATATTCTTTTGTTAACAACATACGTTGGTAAAGACATTTTAGTTAATAGTCTTTATTATCTTGAAATTGATAAGAGAACGCGTAAGAAACACAATGTGGCTAATACCACTACAAACTGAAAGCATTTGAGAGACAATTCATTAATTCAAATCAATTATTGCATCTAAGACTAGGTTACATCAATGGTATGAGAATAGCTAAGTTGGTCCTCTAAGTTGTGAACCTAGCCCAACTTACAAATCTTGTTTACTTTAAAAATGACCAAGTCATCCTCTGTAAGACAAGGGATTAGAGCTACTGAATTGCTTGGATTAATACACATTGTTGTGTGTGGGTCTTTTAGGGAATCGACCCGAGTTAGTTATATCTACTTCATAACCATTACCAATGATTGTTCGTCGTATCGTTATGAGTACTTGATAAAGTGCTAGTCTGAAGCTTTTCTATGGTTCAAAGAGTTTAAGGCTAAAATAGAAAACCAAACAGGAAATAGTACTTATGTTGGAATTGTATGCCTAAAAAACCACTAGCACATTATCATTGATATATCTGAATGTTTGCAATGCATAATTACTATCATCTTACTTTCATGAGCATGTTTCTCTCTTACGTGGTTAACTTTTATTATTATTGTTATTTTATATATGTATATTGCTTCAAGTATTGACTTAGGTACGTGGTGGTCACGTACAGAAGGTCTAAGTCATGGGAACTTGTTAAGCATAACTATTTAGTCAATAACTAAGTAGTAGAGTTGGGCACTCTACTATGGTAGAAGTTATTGTGAATAAATTCCCTTTACAATAGGGTGAATATAGTTCTAGACTTACTTCACTTATGCATGTGTATGCATTGGACGGGACACCGTAGGTATGAACTCTAAATACGTACTATCAAAGAAAGATGTCACCTATAGCTACAAGCTTCTAAGTGGCCCAATGCTCTTAATCTTAAGCATATATGGATGAATTGACGAAGTCAAGTTCTTGCACTTGGAGTCACTATGGGTAAGATCTTATATATGGGTCAACAACTCAGTGATTTGGGTGTTTGGACTTGGTTAGAAGGGACATGCATATGTAATAAGGAATCTATACAATAATCACTCCCTTAGAATGATCTAGGTTGATCATCCTAAATCTGTGCACACAGTAATACATGATGTATTGGTCGTTACACTTGTGGGTCGCTCCTGTGGTCAAGTGGATAATTTTCGAAGGATGGCTAAATTATGAGTTAGGGGTTCTAAGGAGAAAGATGTAGTCAAAGAGATGATAGTACAAATCGGTAAACATGTCTTGGCTATGAGTGAGTATGAAGGGGCAACGTGGTCATTATCACTTAGTTGGTCTAAAGACTAAGCGTCATATATTATTGACTGACTCATGTTCATACAGTAATTATCTTAGAATGCAACCATAGTCTTTTAGTGGAATAGGCTAAGGTTAAAATGACAGAATATTGTTAGGAAACTAGCGAGAATATTTTGGTCGTTTTCAATGGAAGGATAATTATGTCTTTTGTCCCCATTCCAACCATTTACTTTATAAGTTTATTTACTAAATGAAGAATTACTAAGTTGAAGGGAGGATTTAATTCTTTGACAATTAGAAATCATAAATAGACTTTCTAAAGTCTATTTATAAAGGAGGTTTTATTTTGATTATTGGGTGAATTTTAGATTGAATGAATATTAAATAATTAATAAACAATAATTAAATCAATAATTAATTAAAGTCTAAATGCTACTAAATATTTAAGATTATTTTTCCATAATTGGAGAAGGATTTTATTCTTAAATAGTAGACTAGATTTGGGCTTTGAAAATTAATTAGAGCATATGGGTTGAGCCAGGACCCATGGCATGCGACCCAAGGTGGGACGTTAGGTTTGGTGAGGCGTTGGGTCTAGGTGGGGAGGCTACTTGGTAGAAATTTGAGGTGGAGTTGGATTTTCATTGTATTATGGAATTAAGGATAATTCAAAGTCCTAATTCATTGCTCATTAGGATTCTGATTTCAGACAGAATGACCTCGTAGATTTTTCCTATGTAAAAGCTTCTACCCTAAGCTCTACAATTGCACTATCTCCTTTGAGATCTCTCATTTTCTCTCTTACGAGTAAGCTTAAACTTTTAAAGAAACTCAAATAGTTTTTCTTTTAGTTTAGTTTAGCAAGATCAAGTCCTACAACTTGATCAACACTTTAGCTAGAAATTTGGAATAGAGGGGAAGATTAGAGTTAAGAAGCAGATGCTTCATCCAGACGTGTGAAGCTAGTTTGTCAACCAAGGTGAAGTTTTTCTTCTTTTCGTTCTTTGCGAGAAAGGTATTCCTGAAAATTTTATTTGTTTTTATAATTAAACTATGAATTGTTTAGATGTTCAAGTAGCTATTTCATTATTGAAGTTTTATAGATCCATGCATGAATATTTTCGCCTTATTCTTCTAATTATAGAATTTGATTCATGCAATATAACGTTTCCCTTCAATTTAGACATTGCAATCAGATTGTGGAGGTGAATACTTAAGAATTGAATTCACTGAATATCGTAAAATCTTTTGATATTGTATTATAATTAACACTATCCAGGACACCGCAATTAAATAGAGTTTCTAAGCGTAGAAACTGTACCTTGTTAGACCTGGTACGTTCGGTTATCAATTATACTAATCTTTCATTTCCTTGTGGGGTTATGCTCCCCTTATTGCTATTTATCTGTTGAATAAGGTCCAACTAAAGTTATTCCTCAAACACCATATGAGATATAGGTTGGATGTAAACTAAGTATCAAACATGTTAATATTTGGAGTTGTCCAGTTTTTGTTGAAAAGCTTAAGACGAACAAGTTAGAACATAGGTCGAATAAAGGTAGTTTTGTGGGATATCCTACTGATAGCAAAGGATATTGCTTTTATTTTTCTAGTGACCAAAACGTGTTGGTTAGTCGGGATGCCATATTTCATGAAAAATAATTTATTCAAGAAGGTGGCACTTAAAGGAAAATAGAATTAAAGGAAGCATGCTCTTAGCCACAAAATAATCAAGACAAAGTAATAAACTTATTCAACAGGGTTCGGAACCTGTCATCACACAAGTTCCTTGTAAATCCGATATAACATTTCATCCTCTAGAGCAATATAAGGATATCTTCTTGAGGATGCACAAAAGTTGTTTGTGCTTGGAGATAATGATTATGTTGATGATCCTACAACTTATGAGGAAGCAATATGTGATATCGACTCTGAAATGTGTGCAAGCTTAAGAGTCCATTTATGGTCTTAAGCAAGTTTCTAGGAGTGGGAACATTTGATTTAATGTTGAGATCAAAGAGTTTGACTTCATTAAGAATAAGGATGAACCTTGTGTGTATAAGAAAGTTAGTGAGAGCGCAACCACTTTCCTAATTTTGTATGTTAATGATATCCTAATCATGGGAGATAATACATGAATGATGATGTTGACTAAAGTCTAGTTAAATAAAACATTCTTCATAAAAGATGTAGAAAAATAACTTATATCTTGGAAATTCGTATCTATAGAGATAGAGCGAATAGATTAATTGGTCTATCCTAAAACCTTTACATAGAAAAAGTCTTGAAGGAGTTCAAGATGAAAAATTCTAAGAAGTGTCTATTGCCTATGAGGCATAAGAGGATGTCTCTGAAAAACCTTTGAAGAGATAAATCACATGGACAAGGTTCCTTATGCTTCAATAATAGGTAGTCTCATGTATGCTATCTTATGTACAAGGCCTGATATTGTTGAACCTATAAGTGTTACGAGTAGATATCAGTTAAATCATGGCGAGGAATACTGGATTGCTATAAAAGATATTCTCAAGTACTTGAGAAACACTAAGGATATGGTTTTGGTTTATAAAGGTGGTGAACTCCGTGTTGACGAATTTACCAATTCGGATTTACAATTTGAATTTTATCTGGTTTGAAGATAATCACCCACAGTAAAGATCAGTGATATTGATTTATGTTACAAGGGCAACTAAATACAGCCTGCAGATTGCTGACAGGTAGTGCAGTCTATGAGAGTTTCTGGGTGGTCCATTACGAGAGTGTCTGAGTAGTTTCTTACATTTCAGTATCTAGATTTTGATAAGCCAAGCTATTCTTGTCCACTTTGGCAGGTTTGCTAGCTGGTTGATTGTCGTTCACCCAGGGGCTCAGCAGCAGCAACAATTTCCAGCAATTCAACTATGCGCCCTCGAGCACAATGTATGACTTGTCAAATTTGAAGGTTAGACATCATGAAAAGTGCATTTCGGAACTGGGGAAACACATTAATAATTGATTTAAAGTGCTTCATTCAATTGTTGGCCATATTCTATTATCATTCCATTTTAGATTTATTCATAAAATTTGTTGGTATTTTAGTCTTTTTACATTGAACCCCTTGATTTATTTTTCTTTCTAATTTTCAAATTTATTTATATTACCAATACTTCTATTGGCCTCCTTTCCTTATAATTCTTGATAGCTCATTACGTTTTAAAAGCCCTTTTGGTCATTCTTATTGCATTCGTATCTTATTCGTGATTTGGCCTTTGACTTATTATGTTCCTGGATTCGACATGGCAGAGTTTTGGGGTGTGACAGAATGGTATTACAGCTAATATTTGGTCCTAAGTGACAATACCCCTAATGAGGACGTTAAGTGGGAAATATAATAAGTAATTGGTTTAGAAGTGAGTATTATGCATTTGGGTAATAACTTGTATTAACTATTATGAGCGAGTGAAATTAAGACCCAAGTAATTATTCTTAAATGTACGAGACTAGTTTTTCTTGCGGGCTGAGACGTAACATATATGATCGCCAATCTTCTTCACATATTATTGTCCCCTATGGGCAGTTTGAGGTGAGTTCTCAAAAAAGTTCCTTCGTTTTCCTATAATGGAAAGTCAGTTTTTCTTATGACAAATTAATTTGAGTAAACCTAATAAGCAACCGTGACGATTGTTTAATTTCTTCGAAAGTTTGGATATTTAAAGTTTGGATAGTATAGCTTTGATCTTCAATTCAAGTAATCATGTATCAATTTACAGGATGATGGTGTTGGAGGAGAGACGAGAGGATGAAAAAGAAAACCAAAAAGAAAACGTGGAGAAAAATAGAAAGGAAAAAGAAAAAGAAGAAATACCAGATAATCTTATGTTCTCTATGGTTTGTTGACTCTCATATTATATAACGTTATGAGAGAAATCTAATGATAATGAATTGTCAAGATCATTTTATCATAATATGAATGTAATATCTAGGGATGATAATGGGAACGGGTTCTAATGGTACACAGCCCAAATGGGGCGGAAATTAGGGTGGAAAATGGAAAATGGGAAATGGGAAATGGGAAATGGGGAATGGGGAATAGGGTGGGGGGTTGGGGATTAACTTTTAATCCCTGCGCGGGGATGGGCCGGGCATGGTGGGGCATGGGGATAAGTATTTTTCACCCTGCATACATATGTAGTTATTTTTATACATTTAGTTTTACATATTTTTATAAATATAAAAGTATAGAATATGATATTAGATAAAATATTATATCATTTATAGTATCATCACCATTGAATTTTTACATAGAATATTATTATATCGTATCTTTTCCAATGTTACATTTTCCCAACTTATTGTATATTACAATATTGGACACATGGTAATAAGCAAATTATATATATGTCGATATATATATTTTTATTCTGGAAAAATTTACATACATCATCGGTCTGTCTAGGTATAAGTAAGGGACGTGGGGTGCACTTGTAGAGATTCAAACTAGACCGATTGATGTATGAAAGAGTTTTCGTTTATTTTATGAGTTATTTATTTCTTGGTATTCTAAATCGCATAATAGCATAGTTATATATATGTGTGTGTATATATACATATACACACACGTATGCTATTGTGCCATCTAGAAATTAGTCACTTCTTTGTCGCGAATCCAGCTAAATTTGAGTCCTCTAGCCCCAAGTTTCCTAGCTTTTTCATCAGCTCGCTCTTGCAAATTCCTAATCCTGGGCAACAGCCCACACACAAACTCTTGTGCATGCTTCCCTTCCCCTGTTAATCCTTCCAGCTTCTCCAACCCCCACCGTCCAATGAAAAACTCCAAATTGTCGGCATAATCAGCCATCGTATAAATACCAAGCCGTTGTGTCACGGCCGAGAAATGCTTGTAGAGATTTTCATCTTCCCCATCGTACATGAGGTGGGCTGGCATTGTGATCGTCTTCCTCATCATGTTAGCTATGGCTAGCATTGTTTCATTTGGTTCCACTTCAACAAGTTTTTCTACAATTCTTGTATAGGCTATCTCGTCGCGTCTCTCATGTGATGCAATTGTACCGCATATCTTTGCTCGCTGTAAATCCCCGCCTTCCTTGGCCAGCCTAGCCGTGTTGCCATGTGACAAAAATCCAGCTCGCTCTTGGAATGATGTGTATACAAATCCCAAGTTGGGATTGCTTTCAAGCCCAACGTCCTATATAAAGACACCAATTTTGTATGAATAGCATATTGGAATTATTGTCTCGATCCCTAGAGGAGCAAACGAAAACTTAGGAATTGTTTGCATTTGGAGCGTTGTTATATATCGCATCCTATATAGATGCTTAATACGTAGGTATGCTAAAATAAATTAGAGAAGTAAAATTTAGCCAAAAAAATAAAATAGAGAAGTAAAAAAAATTATTACTCTAGAATGTCAACTAAATATCCATATAGAATATCAATAGATGACAAAAATGTGGTGGTATCTAGCCAATACGGCATTAAGTCATTTTATTTAAATAAGAGAAATATTATATATCACATATTTTTTTCACCACCCATTATCACTTTCTATTATATTGTATGCTTCGTTTACATATCAATTCAATAATTTTATTTTGTATTTCTCTATTTTCTTTTGGCATACCAACTTAAGAGTTATATTATTGGATGTGACAAATAAGTGAAAAAAATATGTGGTATAGCTCTTGAAATAATCTTATCAAAAATGAAGTTACTGACGTATAAGCAATAAGGAATACAGTATAACATTTTTAAATTAATAGCGTTGGAACCACTAAATTTTATTAATTTCTCGATAAATTAATAATTATTAGTTTATCGAGATATTTTTAGTTTTTTTTGGCTTAATAATAAATATATCATATTTATGGTATCTTTTTGAAAAAGTGACATATTTTTTTAGGCCAATTTGAAAAGACTAGCAGAAAAGTCTGGTGAGAATAGAAGATAAGAATCTAATTCAGTAAGATTAGAACAAGTTTCTCTAATCTCGTATCAAGATTAGGATTAGAACAAGTTTCTCTAATTTCATAGTCAATTTATTATGTAATTTTTAGTTAATTATTAATTTATAAAATATTTGGATCAATAAAATACAAAGAAAATATTTTAAATATATTATCTTATAATTATATTAAAATTATTAATTTTTTACACTGGTTCCAAGTCGAGACTGTACATTTTTATTATTTAAAAAAATTATTAATTTATCGAGTATTAATTTAAAGAGGTTCTATTGTATTAGATTCAAGAGTAGCTTACTGATGGGTTAGTGGTTAATCCTATAATAGTTGAGATACTAGGGTTTGAATCTCATGAGACTAGTAGGAAAAAAAAAAGGGAAAAATTTCATATTTAGTCCCTATTGTTTTCTTTTAGTTTCAATTTGGTCACTATTCTTTATAATGTCTCAATTTCGTCCTTATTGTTCTCTAAAGGTTTCAATTTCATCCTTATTATTTTTAAAAGTTTTAATATCATCCCTATTATTTTAAAAAAGTTTCAATTTTGTCCCAATTATTTTTTTAAAGTTTCAATTTCATCCCTATTGTTTTCTTAAAGTTTCAAATTCGTCCCTATTATTCAAGGACTAAATTGAAATTTTTTGAAAATAATAAGGACGAATTTGAATTTTTTAAGAAAATAATAGGGGCTAAATTGACTAGTTTTGAACAATAGGGACAAATTTAAAACTTTAAGAAAATAATAAGGACAAAATTGAGATTTTTTAAAAATAATAGGAACGAAATTAAACTTTTTTTTAAAATAATAGGAATGAAATTGAAATATTTTAAACAATAGGGACCAAATTAAAACTAAAAAGAAACAATAAGACTAAATGTGACATGCATTTTCCCATTAAAAAAAAAAGCAAACAAACAATTATCAATCAAAAAAGTTACCCTTTTTTCCCCAAAGTACAAAACAAACATTAATTGAACCCGCAAACTTATAATTCGGAAGCCCTCTAGCTTAGTCTTCTTTTGGTTATATATCACACAAACTAACAATATTGACTCAATCAAGTTAAGTACCAGAGGACACTAAAAATGTACATAGAATGTTAGCCATAAACAGTCATGCGTGCAATCACCTTTTAGCATCAGAAATTTTTTTTATCAGTTTAAATTGATAGGTCATTATCTCATATAATGAATAGAACCTAAACGTGTGAATTTCACAAATATGTAAGAGATTAAAATCAGTTCGAATTGATTGAAGAGTTTCCTTTAACATCAGACAGGGAAGAAGTAATCAAACTTACTGATCCAGCACTAATCAAGTTGTGCACTGTCCTCTCTATCATCTGCATATCAACACGGCCTGAAAGATAGAGATAGGTCCTGAGCAAATCGCTATGCCTGTTCTCCTCAGCAGCCCATTCCCTCATCCAAGTGGCCCATGGGGTTGAACTACACCCAGTCTCATCAAGGATCCCGTCAAATGTACTGAGCGTAGTCATAAAGGTAGGCAATCCATCTTCAGTAATCATGTTACCGACAAGTGCCACAAAATAGCCATCAGAAAGCCCAACGGTACGTTCTTGTAGAAGCTGAACTTCATCGATAAAGTCATCAGATGTTTGTGACAGACCAGGTAGGAAATCACTAGGCTGCCAGCATTTGTCCACGGGCTTCAGGAGTGGGAGGACCCACTGCCAAGCCCAGGATTCTAGTGATTTGAAAACTTTCACTTTTGCTGGTGGCATTGAATGTGTTACTTGGGGGCGCAATGATGGTGCTACCACCGCTGAGACTGGTGACAATCGTCGAAATTTAGTGGTTGCATAGTGTTGCTTGGTGGTGGTATAGCCAGGTGGAGTCCATGCACGTGGGTTGGAGGTAATTTGAGACACCATTGATGACTGCATAGTTGATTTGGGAAGGGGTTAACTTCACGTCTAATCTTGTATAACATGGAATATGATACTAAAAAGTGTTGTTTAACATTAAAAAGAAGTCAGTACTTATAAGGAGTCGTCTCTATGAAATAATTTAAATGTTGCTCTACCAAACATGGTCAAACTACTGATTAAGTATTCAACAATTTTATTAAAGTATCTACCAAGTAAACTTGCCCCATATGACAATGGATACTTTTTATTCCTCGAATTTATAACTCTAACATGAATGTCCCAAAGGGATGCCAAACCTAGCCTATTGACTTTAGTTAAATAACATGAATGTTGCTCCATATTTATTTAGAATATAATTTTTTAGATGTAGATAATATTTGATTCTATTAATCATGACTCATGTTCTCTCATATAGAAAAAGACTGTAATATTTCCCACCATTCTCGGTGCAGTTTTTGTTATATTTTATCATCTCATAAATATGAATCAGAGATATATGGATATATCAATTTCATGTCAAAACGGATTCCTTATTTGTACATCAGTTCTTTTTTAGCGAGTCTGATTATCTTTGTCTTTGTTTATGTCTTTAGTTGAAGATTGTATATTTAAGTAGTTTATAAGTAGTTATTATGGGTATAAGAAATAACTTGATTTAATTATTTTAGGTTAATGAAAAAAAAATTAAATAATTATTTCTTATACGTACAATATTAATTTCACTTGAGGATCTAAAGTTCTAAATTTGGGACTTGACAAAGACATTATAGGTTCATCCCCCTTTTTTTTAGAAAGACAGTAATGCCTCTAAACACAATTACTATTTAATGTGCAACGTTTCAATTTGAGAAAGACAATGCCTCCAAACATAATTACTATTTACTGTGCAACTTTTCAATTTACTAGAAAATTGTTCTGAAATAGAACGATAGATTTTCAAAAGGGGTTGGACAAAAGAATAGTATGAGAAATCAAAGAGAGATTAACGAGAAACTTTGAATGTTTACGAGAGTTGTGAAGATTTATGCACTATTTTACAAGGAAAATAGAGAGTTAATTTTATGGAAAAAGTGAGAAAATTTGTATTTCTTTTTTTTAGTGAATGAGAAAATTTGTATTTGAGGAAACTCAAATTTGTATTTTAGTGATGACACTTTTTTTTATCGCTATTTAGTGACGGAAAGATGACAGTAAATATTCAATCACTAAATAACTATGAAAAATCAAAGGAACCACAACGAAAAAATTTATTACTAATTTTTGTCACTAATTCGTAACTAACTAGCGATGGACTTTTGAAGTTTTATCGCTAACTCACCTTTTGTGGCTAATTTGTCGCTCAATAACAACGGATTAGCGATGGCATTCAATAATAACGTTCGAAATTAAGCATTTTATATTATACTTTATTATTAAATTAAGCATTGTATATTATACTTTTTTACTAAACTAAGTTGAAACTATAAATAATTTAATTTTGAATGTAATTACTGGTCCAAGACAGGAAATATAATGGATTTGACGTAATAACATATCATTCTCTACAGTGCAAACTATAAATAGTTATATCTCATTTTATTCAATGTTGTCAATTTTTCTTTTGATAGTGGTTTGGACCTCAAATTCATCAACAACATTTAGTAATAACATTCGAAAATAAGCATTGCATATTATACTTTTTACTACCCTAAGTTGAACTAATAAATAATTAATTTTGAACGAAATTATGGGTCCAAGACAAGGAATATAATGAATTTGACGTAATGACGTATCATTCTCTATAGTGTAAAGTATAAATAGTTATATTCTATTTCATTCAATATTCTCGATTTTCTTTCTAAAAATGGTTTGGACTTCAAATTAAGTTAAAAAATACTTGTTTATATTTTTAATGGACTTTAAACTGTAAGTAATAAAAAAATATAATTTATAGTGTTTGTTTTCTAAAATTAATTACTAAATTTGTAGCTAATTTGTCGCTATCTAGTGACAGATTAGTCACGGATGGTTAACAATGCCATTTCAAAAGTCTGTCGTTAACACGTCGCCACTTTAGTGACGAATTAGCAACAACACTTCAAAACGCTGTCGTTAATTCACCTTCTATGGCTAATCCGTCACCATTTAATGACGGATTAGCTACAAAATTTAGTATTAAAATTTACCACTGATATTTATTTAGGGAGATGTAGGTGTTGGGCGGAGGGGTATAAGATGTAAGGTTGGATAATGCTGATTGGGCTGGGGGGTGTGGGTGGGAATAATATTGAGGTAAGTATGTAGCGTGGGGTGGGAGGGTGTAGGGTATAGGAGAACTAGAGAGGGACCATTGGACCTGTCTCTAAACATAGAGATGGCCCAAATGGTCCGTCTTTAAAAATAGAGACCGATACTTGCTCCAAACGGCCTGTCTCTAAAAATAGGTGGGGGTGGTGAGTGTAGGGTGTGGGAGAATTAGAGGCAGATCATTTATTGGTTCGTCTTTATTGGCCCATTGCTCATGGACAAATGGCAATCTTGAGGGACCCAAAAAGCATTATAGGCTCACCTCTCAACACAATTACTATTTAATGTGCAACTCGTCAATCTAGGGCAAAAACTATTTTAGTCCCTGAAATTTACTCTAAAGATCAAATTGGTTCTTCAGGTTTGTAAAAAGATCAAATTAGTCCCTCCAATTAATTTTTATTAGTCAAATGTTAATAGTCAAAGGGTTGACCGAGTTAAAAGACCATTATATTCTTAACCAACATATATTATAAAAGAAAATTACAATAAAAGTTTAAATCAGTCTAAAAAAACATAATTCACAACATTTGTGCAGGAAAAGAAAAACTAAAACTAAAAAATATCAATTCAAATATAAACAAATTAAATTCAGTAATATATCGTTAAAAAATGAACAATCATCATTGACATAATTAACAGCGAGGGTACTGCCCAGAAAAGAGAATGAATCATGATTGTTCATTTTTTAACGATATATTACTAACTTTAATTTGTTTATGTTTGAACTGATATTTTTTAATTTTTTTTTTCCTACGCGAATTATGTGAATTATGTTTTTTTTAGACTAATTTAGACTTTTATTGTAATTTTCTTTTATAATATATGTTACCTAAGGATATAATGGTCTTTTAACTCAGTCAACCATTTGACTATTAATATTTGACTAACAAAAGTTAACTAGAGCGACCTTTTTGGTCTTTTTATAAATTTGAAGGATCAATTTGGTCTTTAAAATAAACCTCAGGGACTAAAATGGTTTTGACCACGTCAATCTATCGTCCTATTATTGACCATATAAAATTTAAAACACAAAGGGGATTAGATAAAATAATGGTATGAGAAATCAGATAGAGATTAACGAGAGACCTTTGAATGTTTTTTTTTTTTTTTGTCAAAAGAAACCTTTGAATGTTGACGAGAGTACTTATGAAGAATTTATGTAGTATTTTATAGGGAAAAGGAAGAGTTAATTTTATGGGAGAGTGAGAAAATTGTATTTGATGAAATTCAAATTTGGAATGAGTATTATACTTGTACTATATTTTTTGAATGTGTATTATACTTGTACTATATTTAATCTTTATTTGGTCTAACTATAAAATTTTAATTTTTGAGTTGTAAAATTTTTAATAATAGAGTTTTTGTTAGAAGTGCTATTGAATAAAAATAATTGATTGTTTGACATATGTTAGATAATGTTGAGCTTTTAAAAATTTTAAAGGCAATGTTGGACTTTTAAAAATATGAAATGATATATTTGAGAAAGAAAAGAAAAATAGCTTCCCGCACTATTTAAAAATAGTTTCGCAAAAATCTTTTTTGAAAACTCCAATTTGGAGCTTTTTACTTTTTAAGTTTTTTTAGTTTCAACTTTTACCTAAAAAACACTTTCATAATTGAGTCAAATAAGTTAGTTTTAACTTCTAAACTCACAAAAAATACTTCTAAATGTCTAATAGTTAGGACAAATAGAACTTTAAGAAATTTTTTTCCCTCACTTCAACAAGTTAGCTGCCTTAACACTCTAATTAAAAAAATAAAAAAAAACCTTACAATAGGTGTCATCTTGTAATGGTTTTTTAACATTTGCATAAACTAAAACTTTTTTGTAACGGTTTTTCTTTAATTGAAGCATGTTAAGATTTTCTTATCAATTTCTTTAATAATTTCTCATGACGTTATTTTAAAAAAAAATGTTGTAAAAATAAAAATTATATGCAAAAACTAATGCAGTAAAGAATTTTCAACAGGACTATATGTAGTGGCAGACCTATTACCATATGAGAGTATACTTGTGCACATCCTTAACTTTAATTTTTTTAAATAAATTATTATATTGAACATTTTCACTATATGAGTGCATATTTTGACTTCTTTCATTATAGGAATGTTGGTCTTTTTTAATGTGTTCTAAGGCACAATATGAAATGCAGTTACATTATGCACGCATGGGTCACACTGTTAGTAAAAGTTAATGGCAAAATGGATGATGGAGAGTGTTGTACAACATTCAAAATATCACAAAGAATTTTACACAATTTTTAAAAGACAGTATTTATGCGCAATTTTGATAAAGCAAAGGAATCGTTTTACAAAACTTGGACCTGCCATTGCCAAATTTTTTTGTTAGCATGCCCCTTTCGGGTTGGTTTTGCGGTACGTTGAGATGTGTCCAACAACTAGGGTCCAACTCTGGGAATCATTCGAATGGAGGGCGGTGCTGATTACTGCGCTCTCTTTCAGCAATGTATTATAACCTAATTGATGTCAAATGGTTATGTTAAAAGGAGATAGTTACAATCTTTGGATTGAGTGAAACGATAGGTTTTTTAGCTCGACGACACTCATAAAGGAGTAGGGATTCGATAGGTTTTTAAGTTCGACGACACTCATAAAGGAGTGGAGATTCAAAAGGATACTCTCGAATGTTAGAGATAAAATTAACTTATATTGTGTATACAAAAATTGTTTAGAAAATAGACGTCTCTATGCTAATTGGAAACTAAACTTACAAGGCTGAATTTTGTAAAGATGTTTTTATTTTAGTGAAATGAAATGATTACTTCTTTAGAGCAAAAAAAAAAAAGAATGTAAAAGGAGATTATAAAAAAAAAATAAAATAAAACAAAACTATAACTTATTTTATTAAATGAAGTGGATTATTTGAATCAAATGTTGTTACTCATGTCTATTTATATTCTAAACGCAGATTATTAGCATAAAAGAAAGCAAGAAGAAAAATGATGTCGGCATCGATATGTAAACTTGACAGCCTACTAAGATTCAGTTTACTTGAGAAACCTGACCATGATTTTCTGGACATGAAATTAACTTTTGAAAAATTACCTTGTGTCATGATTTATGTAATGCATATTATTACAGATAACATGTAATAATTTTAAATCAGAATCTTATTCTTATAATGGGTAGTTTTTAAGTATAAGAGATTTTTATTTTTAATAAATTAGTCTTTTGGGTTGAGCTCTTCTCTTAGACTTCTGTTGTTACATTGGTACTTTTATTAAGAGTTAACTCTATAAACTATAAGCTGGATTAAAGCGTAATAAGTGTTACAATGGATACTAGTAGTCGAGTGCCTCTGCCAGGAGAAAATGGCTATCACCGAGCTAGTATTAATAGACTAGTCATCCCACATCGGGACCTCACCCTCACATGAGGTGATGTTTAAGTGCAAAGAGTTCTTCTTTCTAATATACTAGTTTTTTGGACTGAACTCTTCTTTTAGACTTGATTTGTTACATCACAGTTTCCTTATAGCCCAAATTAGATGGGAGGCCTCTAGCCAGACGAAACACATTTATTCTTGCTATGTGCTTATATGTAAAATCTATGAAATAAATAAATATTATTACTGGTATGTTCTAGTTGTATTGATTTATTTTGACTTATCGATTTAGTTTTAATTGTATTGATTTATTTTGACTTACCAATTTAATTTTATTGACTTGGGCTAGCCGTCAATTTCTCGGACGAAGTTTCTGATGCTGATAATACATAGAAAAAGGAGGGTAAAGTAAAGGAAAACAATAATTGACAATATTATTATTTTTTGCAATAAATATCAAGATGATGCTGATATGCGATGATTATTATTGGCTCCCATATGTAAACAAAGTTGCTTGTTCAGAGCGCTTAAATTGTTAGATGAGATAGTCATATAATTATTTGTTATGTCTAAAAGTTAAAAATTTAAATTTATATAATTTTATTATAAATATTATTTAATTCTTAATTTATTTAAAAAATATATTAAAATATTAGTTATAACATAAAATTTATAATTTTAAAATAAATTTAATACAGTCTTACGATGAATTTTTCGTTATATTAAATTAAAAAGCAACAAACATTGCGTGTTGAGTATGTGTTTATTTCGTCGCTTGGTGCACCTTCAACCGTTGAACGTTGGGTGGGCAGTCCTACTTTGGCAGTGTAGGCGCCAACCTGCAATAATTGTAAACTGATAATGATAAGACCATAACCGTACCGCATGCTTGCTTGTCTTGTATCTTTGATTTTGCTTTTATTAATGAACGAGAAAATGAATCAAATACTCTTTAACATTTACTTACTTTGATATTTTAATCTTAAATATTTTAAATTAAACACTTTAATCTTAAAAATTTTATAATAGGGACAGAGTTAGTTCATTAGTTCATTTCTATTAAATTTGCACCTTAAACTCACGTATTTCTCATGCCACGTGTAAAAAAAAGCATGTAAGGTTAAAATGAAATTTTATAAAAGAGAATAGAATGAGTTGTAGGCTAAATGATCATTTTAACCTTAGATGTTTTATTTTTTTATACTCAGTATGCGAAACACATGAGTTTAACGGTGTAAATTTAACATAAATGAGTTAATAAACTAACGGTGTTCTTACTATAAAATATTTAAGACTAAAATATTTGATTTGAAATGTTTAAAATTAAAATGTCAAAACAAGTAAAGGTTAAGTACTATTTCAGCTATTTTCTCTTAATAAACAGGCTAGTTAAATTCGAATCAAACCTTCCACTACTTGTTGGTAAAGATAAGCAAAGATATGCTCTTGGGCGTTATTTTCGAGGCTGTATAGCTACTAATAATTGATAGATATTTATTTCAAGAATAGTTCATAATTTGTTGGTAAATATTTAATAATTTTATCATTAAATGAATCAAGTCATGAACATGCTATTCGTTTTTTCTTTTTATGGTAATTGAAATGCATTACCATTAATAAGTAGGATCATGGCTGATGATCCTGTGCAGCTGTGTATCATGTGTGGAATGAGAGGAACAGATAGATTCATAATTCTTGTGCAGTAACTAAGGAACATATCTTCGGGAAAATTCTTTATGATGTTAGAGGAAAGATTTTCCTTACACATAAAAATTTAAATATAGTAGAAAATAGTTTTTTGTGTACAAAGTGAAAAATCAACTCTATACTTAATTGATTAACTCATTTATATTTATATCCTATTTTTAAAGTGAAATGAAATCGCGCTTAACTTCCAAAAAAAGTATTCATTAGGATCAAAGTCTTTAAGAAGAAAAACTGAAAACCCAATCGACGGGGGATTTTTACAACTCAATTGCGGGGCAGATGAAAAGAAGTTGAGCATTTGACAATCCAATCAGCAGATTTGAGTAGATATTCTAATTAAACCTCCACGGACAAGTATTAATTAGTAGATAGATGGAATGCAATAAATAGTGTGATCTTCTACTCATTAATTACTTTTTTTCTTTTTTAGAACCTGTTTGCTACAGATTATATTTAATAGCTTTTAGCTTTTTAACTTAAAATAATCGTTATTTCTTAATATATGCTGTAAAATAGAGACTACTTATATCTTAAAACCAGCAAAAAAAGGGAAAGAAAACTACAATTGAAAAGCATCTTCCAGCTTCTGATTATACATATATCTTGATTAGGACAAAACTACACTCGCTTATAATCTCAAATAAGTTTAAATTTAATCAAAGATTTTCTCACATGATTGATCAAGGGTGCCATAGGTCGACAACTTCCACAAATTATTGACTTAAAATATATATGTCTAATTGCATCTCTCTTGAATTTATAGTTTTTGGTCGACAAAAAAAAAAAGAATTTATAGTTTTTGGTCATTTCAGGTATAAATTTGGTTGTAATATAGTGTGTTTGAATTGTCGTCGGTGTATAACCCTACTATTGTTGATCAACTACAGCTACTGTTTCTAATATTTACCCCTGTGAAGTTAAACACCTGTGCCGACGTAGTTGGAGAACTTAGGCGAACTATGTTTTTACCGTTAGAGGTTCGGATTTTTGCTCCACTATTTAGAGTATCCAACCGTTTACATCCGTTCGAGTCACATGTCTCAATTTAACGCATTGTTTTGTGGCTCACTTTGGTGGATTGCTTGCGACTTGTGTAGCGGTTTTGGAAGGTGTTGATTGGTTGGTTATAGATTGGAAGTATAATTCATATTAGCTGCAGTTGAAGCTTTTAGCTAACTTTTTAGTTTTTAGGTTTTTATATCTGACTTGTGTTTGTATTATGTACTTTTATTTTGCTTTTTAGGTTCTTGTATAGTTTGGATTAGATCCTTTGTATTTAGTTAATACTCATGCTATTTGATAAATAAATAAATAAATAAATAAAAGCTATTGGTTTTTAGTGCTTGAGTGGCAAAATATAATATCATGTTGCCGTCATCATACCGGAAAGAAATTATGCCTTTAAAGAAGGTCCATTGTGGGAAGCCACCACAAAGGAACTATGCAAGAGGAACACTCGTCCACGGCTCTCTTCAAGTAGTTGTGTTAAGGGTGGAGCCAGGAAATCAATATCAGGGGGTCGAAAATTTTTTTTTGTATTGTACTTTTTATAGTATTTTTATTAGTATAAAAGAGTGTATATTTTTATATGATATTTTTTAATTAATACTACTTTAAGGTATTTTATAGTTTGCATAATATTTTTTGTACAGTTTTGCTTTAAAGCAACATTCAACATGATTATACTAGCTAGTTATGTAAACAACTAAATAAACTCAGTATCACAGCAAGACTAAATAAATTTGACTTGGTCCTTGTTAGTTGATAATAAATATTCTTCATTAGCTATTATTAAAAAATAAATAATAAGAAATTAACTAAAAAATTTAATCAAATACAATGATATATTTACATTTGATATATTCAAACCCCCAAAAGTGATATATTTACAACCAAATAAACTCAGTATCACAATAAGACTAAATAAATTTGACTTGGTCATTGTTAATTCATAATAAATATTCTTAATTAGCTACTATTGAAAAATAAATAATAAGAAATTAACTAAAAATTTAATCAAACACAATGATATATTTACATTAAAAAGTGATTGCTGCAACACTAAACACAAGTTATAGAAGTATACAAATTCTTCTAAAAAACGTTTAGAGTTCTTTATAAGCAGTCATAGGTTTTTTTTTTTTCCAAGCCTGCATACTACATATATATATATATATGTAGACATAAATATAAGAAATCAAAAGTGATTGATGCAAGACTAAACACAAGTTATAGAAGCATACAAATTATTTTAAAAAAACGTTTAGAGTTCTTTAGAAGCAGTCATAATTTTTTTTTTCCAAGCCTGCATACTACATACATATATATATATGACATGACAGAATATAAAAAAGGAAGATGATAATTTTGTTTAAAAAAATGTACAGTAATCAGCATATATACCTTTTTTTTTTTTTTAACATAGCATATATACATTTTAACTAGAGATTTACAAGAAGATGTTGTGTAATAAAATTGAGATTTGCAAGGAGAATTTGAGAAAAAAAAAATGAAGATGATGATTGATGATAGTTTTGTTTTTGTTTTTTTTTTTTAAAAGAAAAAAGTGAAACACAGTTAGACGAACTTTTAATCTCAAGGCTAAAAGCGCATGCATCTTTTTTTTTTATTAAAAAAAATAGTCTCCTTGTGTAAGGATGATGATGTTGCATAGGAAGTGCCACGTAGCTTTTTCTTTTTATCATTTACCAACTTACAAAGCAAAACAAGCAAAGCAATAAAAGCACATTGGTGCCTCGGTGATTCAAACCCGCGCCTACTATTTGAAAACACTCATAACAAACCACCAAGCTAAGTCACATGTTAAAAATTTTAGCAACTTTTATAATATTTATTGGGGGGTCCAAATCTCTTTTTTTTTTAAAAATATATATTAGATATATATATATTTTTTAGAGGTTGGGGAGGGACTATAGCCCCTCCCCCCCCGGCCTCCCTTACCTCCGCCCCTGGTTGTGCGGAGATGGGTTTCTTCAAGTATTATTGACGTATTCAAAGTTCTTTGCAAAGATCTTTGATTTAGCATGTTGACACTTGTAGTGTTTGCAAAAGGTTGTAAATTCGAATTTAATTTCGTAGATTACATTTATATATATGTATGACTTTAGGTCTTCTTTTGAATTAAAAAAAAATTTATTTTACAAAAAGTATACGGAAAATAGCACCTATAGTCTTTATTGTTTTTCTAAATTTTTTAATTTCATACTTATTATTTAAATTTAATTGATTTAGTCCTTATTATTTTTATAAAAGTTTTAAATTTGACTTTATTGTTTAAAATTAGTCAATGTAGTCCTTGTTGTTTCTAAAAAAATTCAATTTAGTCCTATTGTTTTTCAAAAAAATTTAGTCAATTTAGACAGAGACTAAATTGATTTATTTATTTATAAATAATAAGGATTAAATTAATTTTTTTTGGAAAACAATAGGGATTGGTTAATTTTGAACAGTACGAACAAATTTAATTTTTTTTATAGAAAATAATAGGGACTAAATTGATTTATTTTGAGCAACATGAATGAATTTAAAATTTAATTTAGTGAAACAATAGAAACCATTTGTGACATTTTCCCAAAAGTAAAAGAGTAAAATGTAAAGTTCTTTTACAAAAAGTAAAATATGAAATACATCCTCTCATATATCAAAATTGCAAGAATAATAATAAAAAAAGGTGCAATGAAAATTTTTATTTGAACCCCAACTGTTATTCCCCATACTGGTAAGCATGTGTGACAATATGTGTCAGGCTAATTTAATTATTTTATTATTGGGAGCATATTAACCAAGGTGATATATATTGTAAATAAAACAGAAATATTGATAGTAAAAATCTAAATAGCGAGCCTTAATGAATACTATATATGTCAAGCTTAATGAAAAATATTACTAGTAAAATATTAACCTTATATAATGGAAAAAATGGTATTAGCCATATTTGCATAAAATCGTGCATTTTTCTTGTTTTTCTGTCCAAACATGACTATGCGCATGTGTTGAGAGAAATAGATGACGAAAACAATAAGTGAAGATCACGATTCAAATTTAAGGAAAAATGTCTCACCAGTTTCATTTTTCTTTAATTATTTTATAATTAAGAAAAACTCATCTTAATAAGACCACATTAAATTTATTTCAAAACTATATATTTGGTAATATAACCTTACACATATATCGATACCAATATAATTAACAAAGAGCTTAAACTCATTTTTTTTTTAATTTACAAGTCAACAACATCTGTGGAAGGCCTAATTTCGACGCCCACGACTAGACCTTACAGAAAGGATTTGGGTCGCTGCCCCTGCCGCTACCCACCAAGGGCAATACATAGAGACTAGGCAAGAGATCCTAGAATTGAGGAGTTTGTCAGAAAGAAAGCACACATCGTTTCTCCAGAATCGGAGGATTAGATCTGTCAATCGTGATTTGAGCAGCAAAATCCACAAATAAGTTGGGACAATAGAGGGGTGTTTGCACCAAATCTCTGGCCTTCGACCCATAAATGGGGAGACTTGTGTCATCTCGGGTGAGGTTTTTGGTTCCTTAATGAGTTATGTCTGACTTACCTTCACCTGGTTTAATGGTTGGGTATGAACCAAACTCAAGGGTATAGCAACCAACCCAAAATATGTCAATTCAATTAAGAATTTGATCTCTAAAATAATGAGGAAAATCGAACTTGAAAGTTACTCAAATTCTATAACACCCCTTAACCACCGGGACACTCCTTGGGGTTTGTTCGCCTGGACAACATGATAATAGCTTAGAGGTAACATTTACATGCAATTGAGGCATGGGCAAGCACGACTAGATAGCCCAGCCATCATTATACATGTGGATTTAGCATTAATACGTAAAGATCTTTGTCCAACGAACCAAATGCAACTAATCACGAGAGTATGATAGTTGGTGCCAGTCGAAAAGGAAGTTGCATCAAACGGTGATGGAAGTCCACAAATTAACTTCCTTTTCATCAGGCACCCTTTGCGCAAAAAGTAGGGTGAGAACTGAGAAGAAAGACCAGCTTCTGTGCTTTAAACTTGGGAGAATTCTATGCCGTCCACTTTCCATAATAAAGAGGCTTACGAAGGAGACATACCAAACCATATGGCTTGATATATATAATTTTAAAATAATGCTATATATCACTCTTTTTTTTATATTTTTTTATTATTTTCTACATGAAATTTTACATATCATACCAACTAGATTATTTTTATTTCTTTTATTTCTTTTTAATTTTTTTTCTCTCTCTCTTTAATTCTTTTCTCTCTCTCTCTCTCTCTCTCTCTCTCTCTCTTAATTAATAATTACTCAAAATACTTTTTTTCTTTGTTTAACTATATCAAACCCCTTGACAAAAAAAAAATCATATCAAACCCAAATTTGGGGAAATAATAATAAATTAATCAGCCAAAAAAAGAAAACTAGTCTTACGTATTTTTTTTTCTTTCTTGTTGTGCGTGGTTTGTAAAATTATTGAAACCATGATGAATAAAGAAGCTTAGAGAGCATTAAAACCATTAAGGTATAACTACAAGTGTACGTATAATTAATAGATAATACTAAGTAATTAAAGAATATGGACTTGAATTAATCTAAATCTAATTATATACAAAAATATCCTCACTTATTTATCATTCCAAAAATAAGGGTCTAAAATGCCATAATTAGATTTACAAAACGGAAATCGAAATCAAGAATAAAAGTTACGGAATTTAAGCACATCTTGATTTAGCTGGCTCGATTTCTCCGAAACTATGGCATTAATCCATAAGCCCGACCCTTAATTTAGGACCTTAACTAAACTAAACTAACCTACTTCTAAGCTAAAATATGAAGAAAACAGATTATATACAAAGAAAAAGATGAAAAATCGCTTCTGCCCACTAAAGAGGTAGAAACTTGGCTAAGATGAGAAAAATTGGTACCCTTTCATTGTTGCAAAATTGCGACATTTATAGGCAAAAATGCAGATGGCGCTTGAGCGCCCTTCTGTACTTTTGAATTTTTTTATTTTTTCTGTCTTTTTCGGTCTGCACTCTGCCGCTCTATTGTTTGTCTTTTTCAAAAAGTGGCGCTCGAGCTCCCTTCTGGCTGTGGTAGGTGAACTTTGACTCCGAACTTTGACTTTGACTTTGACCAACTCGTTGACTTTGACCATTGACCGTTGACCAAAAAGTTGACCGAATTTTTTCCAAGATTTTTCAGCATCCTGAATCCGTTTCCGCATTCGATTTGGCCAAATTCAATATCGAATTGCTCATTTTGAAGTTGTTCTACTATTTTCCTTTAGTGTTGCGCCGAATATTCGCTTCAAAAATTGATTTTTATGGCTGTTTTTTGCTCTTTCTTCTTTAAAATCTATATTGCACTAAATTTGTGTAAAATATATAATTAAACTTGAAATAATAATGCAATATACATAATTTAATGGGTTAAAGTTACTAAAAATGTGGATTTATCAACATTCTCAAACTCATTCTTTGCTTGTCCTCAAGTAAAGACATCAATTATTTCATATATTAAAAAATATTAAATTTAAGCAGTCAATGTATTCATACAGTTATATTTTATAAAATACAAGATTAACAGTGAGTTTGCCTTCCAAACAATTTCACCCCAAGAAATCGTTTTGTATCTAGAAGAAATAAAACTAACTTAATTACAAAATATCCTTTGAGCCTTTTTAAGACTTGTAACTCAATTAAGAGGTAAGAAAATTAATCACGCAAAATTTGTAAAATCAAAAATATTTTCTATGTATAGTGATGCAATGTTAAAACTCAACTACCTTCCAAATCACGTAGTACTCCCTTTAATTTTTATATATATATAATATATATATATTTTTTTTATTTGTATATATATATATTTTTATAAATAGATGACTCGAAGGTAGGTGTTGGTTGATTCAAAGACTTTCTTGAAGTATTGCATTTCTTTGGTTGAATTGTGTTTGGTGAAAGAAGGCTTGTCTGGCAAGATTTGTATTGATAGCTTTTTCATAACAAAAATGCTCAAAAATGGTTAGAAGAAAGCATTTGTCATGGATTTCTTTTCTGCCTCTTTTTGTTGAATCAACACTTTTAATATTTAAATGATATTGAGTGAGACATCTAAACATTTTTTTTTTCAAAGGAGTATACCGATCTAGAAAAATAAGTCAAATTTTAATAAAACACAACATCTCACATTGAAAACATCTCAATCTACTGATTTTTTGATAATTAATCAAAGACTTCTAATTGAATCATGTGACGTTGTTGGGATGTAATAATAGTTAACAAGGTTTCAAAAAAAATATAGATACAAACTCAACTCTTAGTGGCTAATCATTTTTTCATTCCAAATTCAAAGTTAAATCAAATATTTTATCACAATCTAACCATATTTCAATAACTAACCACTCAAATTTAATTATTATGAATAAGTGACATATAAGTTTTAAAATTTGGAAAATTTTTAAATAGGTGGTATTGACTATTTTCTCCTACCTCCTCAAATCCGATCCTTACATTGCCCTCAATATAAGAAAGTGATGCAATGCATTGCAAATTAAAAAGATAAATACAACCTGATAAAAATTCCTAGCATTGTTCCTCAAATAGTTCTGAAAGAAGATTTGTCATTAAAAGTTTCAAACACCAACGTTAGTTATGAAGATAAAAACAAAAGTGATACAAAACGAAATTTAAAGCTCAATGATATACACAATTTGGTTTCGCAAGGACTAATTTTTTTATGTTTTTTTTTTTTAACTTAATTTTTTTTTAAGACTAAATCTAAATCACACAAAATAGAACAAACACCTTTTTTTTTTAAAGAGAGAAATTTAACATACCAAATTAAAATATACACAATAAATCTCCTTTAATGGTTTGCTAACAAATGCATTGAGAGAGACTCAGAATATATACACTAATGAATATATAGCCATAACAGTTGCTAAAAATTATGCAGTGAGTGTTGAAATCACACCAGATTACCAAAGTCGTTAGAAGACTTTAGTGGCAAGATTAACTAAAGACATTCTCGAGACATATCAACAATCAACCCCTAGATCAAATATTCAGAAGAACTAAATCCATTTTTTTTTATGCTGCTGCCGTCGAGGTTTAGGTTTTAAGTCCCAACTGCAGTCTGGCGCTCGAGTGCCTTCAAGGCGCGCTCAAGCGCCCTGTTGAAAACCTGTTTCCCTTTTTTTGTTTTTTGTTTTTAACAATATTATAACATTACTGTTAAAAACATAAATAAAAGAAAAGTTGTAATCTTAATATATATAGATATAGAGATATACATATATAAATGTAAATACTATAAACACATAAATCATAAAAACAAACCACACTATTTTATTAAATATAAAGACATTACATAAGAGGAAATGAAAAAATACAACAATATAAGACTATCTTTTAAACTTGAAAATGCATGATTGACTTTAATCATTTCTAATATACCTATGATCCCACATGATAAAGAGATAAATAAGAAATAGGTAAAGGATGAAAATGCTTGCAAAATAGTACACGACCATGGCAAATTGATCAGGCGTGAGAGTTCCAAACATCATTGTGTTGAATGCAGCAAAATAGAGAAATGAAAGAAATTTTTTTTAAAGAGAGAGAGGAGAAGGAGGCGGTGAGAATGAATGAAGAGAAGAATGAGAGAAATAGGGTTTTAAAACCCGTCTGCTATGGCTAACGGCACTCGAGCGGGGGATCAGGCGCGCTCGAACGTGGTTTTTCTGACTTTTTTTTTTTGAAAAATCACAAAATAGGAAGATATAATCTTCCTCAAACCTATTTTCTACTAAATCACAATTTTTTTTTTGAAGAATTAAAAAATAATAATAATAATAATCAATTACCCAGACCATTTAAACTCTTTTTTGGGGTTCAAGAGTATGTGATCTATAGCAATTTTTTTTTGGAAAGGTAAATAACAAACATTCTAGAAAATAAATAAAAATCTTTTTTTTAAGAAAGAATTTTTTACCCTTTTTTTTGTTTTAAGAATTTTTTTATGTACAAAAAGAATAAAATAAATACAAGAAATTAAAACAACACAGTATATACAAAACTAAAAATAATAATTATATATACAATTTTACAAGGATAGAATTATATACAATAAACTAAACTCTTAAATGAAAAAAATTGAATGCCAATCCTCGGCAACGGCGCCAAATTTTGATCGCATCGTTTTACGCCAAAAAATAGTAAGGGTAAATGATTGGAAATATTACTTACCTTAAATTACCTCTAGTTGTGGCGAGTAGAAGGTCGATCCACGGAGATTGGCATTAACGGTTTCAAGTTAAGAATTTAGTTTATAATTTGTTTGACTATCTCCCATCACGGATAAGTTTAATTGAGTCCAATAGTCCAAAAGTCCAAAAGTACGGTAAATTAAGTCCAAGAAAAGTCCAAAATGTCCATAAAAGATCCAAAGGTACGATACTAAGCAAAAATAATTTAATCCAAGAGTGGTTAATTCAATTTAGCGGGTCCATGATTTGGAATGATAAATTCGATCAGAGTATTTAAGTGTAAAATTATAGATTTAAATTATAAGAATAAATCATTCAAGAAATAGGGCTACAAGCTCCCACTTCTAAAGTTAGCCTTAGATACGTAAGTAATAAGACTAATTAATTAACAAGACTGAATATGTTGGTACAACCTAACAATATCCAACCTCTCAATTAATCTTCTTACTTATGTACCCCGAAGGTGCTGGTACAACCTAACTAATTCCGTCCGAGGTAGTCACGTATTGCCATTGGTTTACAAAATCGGGCGTATATGTATTCTCGATTAATCATATCATAACTACAAGTATACATATAATTAATAGATAGTACTAAGTAATTAAAGAATACGAGACTTGAATTAATCTAAATCTAATTATATACAAAAATATCCTCACTTATTTATCATTCAAAAAATAAGGGTCTAAAATGCCATAATTAGATTTACAAAACGGAAATCGAAATCAAGAATAAAAGTTACCGAATTTAAGCACATCTTGATTTAGCCGGCTTGATTTCTCCGAAGCTATGCCGTTAATCCATAAGCCCGACCCTTAATTTAGGACCCTAACTAAACTAAACTAACCTACTCCTAAGCTAAAATATGAAGAAAATTGATTATATACAAAGAAAAAGATAAAAAATCGCTTCTGCCCACTAGAGAGGCAGAAACTTGGCTAAGATGAGAAAAATTGGTGCCCCTTCGTTGCTGCAAAATCGTGATATTTATAGGCAAAAATGCAGGGGGCGCTCGAGCGCCCTTCTGCAGTTTTGAATTTTTTTATTTTTTATGTCGTTTTCGATCTGCACTCTTCCGTTCAATTGTCGGCCTTTTTCAAAAAGTGGCACTCGAGCGCGGAAAAGGGGTGCTCGAGCTCCCTTTTGGCTATGGTAGGTAAACTTTGACTTTGACTAGCTCGGTTGACTTTGACCATTAACCGTTGACTTTAACCGTTGACCAAAAAGTTTACCGGGTCTATTTTAAGATTTTTCAGCATCCTGAATCCGTTTCCGCATTCGGTTTGGCCAAATTCAATCTCGAATTGCTTATTTTGAAGTTGTTCTACCATTTTCCTTCAGTGTTGCGCCGAATATTCACTTCAAAAATTGGTTTTTATGGCCGTTTTTTGCTCTTTCTTTTTTAAAACCTATATTGCACTAAATTTGTGTAAAATATACAATTAAGCTTGAAATAATAATGCAATATACATGATTTAATGGGTTGAAGTTACTAAAAATGTGGATTTATCAATGACAATGTGCCATAAAATCTCGAGAACAAGAGAAAAACCAATAAAATCTGAAACATGTACATACATATCTGAATCAAATCTTTTTCTTCTAACCAACTGTATAATTTTTTTCAATTAGCTAATGTTTTAAAAATTGAAAAAAAAATTAAAAATTAAAGGCCATAACATACATGATGTCAGTGGTACGCGGTTCAACAATCATTACTTGCCTGAAATAAATGTGAAACGAAGACAATAAGAGAATGTGGTGGTACACGGTGGTCTGACCCAATAGTTCAGCTCGTTGAAAGCATTTCTTGGCTTACTTGCAACTCTCAACGAGAAGGCGACGGTGGTTGAAATGGAGGTGGTGTGCGATGGCGGTGGTAGGAGGTGGTGGTGGTAAAAGGTAGCAGCAGTGGGGTGTGTCTATATGTGTGATTGTGTGGTTAAAATGGAACTGGTGAAAAAGAGGCTAGGTTAAATTGGCCCTTTTTCACCTATGAATTTTTTTTAATTAAATATAGGGGACGTCACAAATACGTAACACAACTATAATTTTTTTTTTTGCTGGAAACAACCATAATTTTGTGACAACACAAAGCAAGTTTAATATCTGCCACATATAATTTAGTTAGAATTAGTGTTTCGTTCCTTTTTTTAAAAAATTTTTATCCGATCATAGATTTTATATTAAGTCATGGTTTATGCACCCTCCAACTCATTTACAGTCTTCCTAATTATATGATACTACCGATTCTCGTTTTAATTGTGAGAAGTCTCAAGATTAATTCTCGTGTTTAGCATCCTAAATAATATAAAATACATGGTTTAGGTCTCCCTTAAATAATACATATTGGAATATATATTCACTAACTCAAACACCACCTTATGAGATATTAAAAATGTAAAATCTATTAATATCATCACAAGTGCGTCACAAGGTTGTCTCAGAGTTTAATTCCCAAGTGTCGTCACAAAAACGTAGTAGAACTGCCACGAAATTTCGGCGATAGTGTCTAATTTGTAAAAAGTGTCACAGGGTTGTCATAGAGTTTGCCTCAAAGCGACGACATTCTTTCCTCAAATGTTAAAAGAGAAATGTCGCAAAAACGTAGCAAGATTGCCACGACATTGCGATAAATTATTCAAACTGTCATAATTTTGTCACTAAATTTACAAGATATAAGACAGACGTCACAAATTCGTAGCAAATTTACTACGCCATTGCGACAAATTGTATTTCTTACGCCTTTAGTGGCCAAAGTGTGGCAATTTGGGACGATATTACGACGATTTGTATTTCCCGCTTTATAATATTGATGTTCGTGATAAAATTGTCACAATTTGTGACGAAAATGCGTTAAAATGTAGTGCTCGTCACTGATTCGTCACTATTACGACACAATATGAGCACCAAAAACTTTTGACGCAAATTCATCCCAAATTTGGGATGATTTTTTTTTTTTTTTGTCACAAGTCAGCTTCATTTTTGTAGTGTACGAAGAGGAACACTTGTACACGGTTCTCTTCAAGTAGTTGTGCGGAGATGGGTTTCTTCACTTATTATTGACGTATTCAAAGTTCTTTGCCATTTGTGAAAAGTTATGAGTTCGAGTCTCATTAGCTACATTTGTATATATGTATGACTTTAGACCTCTTTTTAAATCAAACAAAAACAAATTATTTCACAAAAAGTATACGAAAATAGCACATATAGTCTTTATTGTTTTTCTAATTTTTTTAATTTCATACTTATATTTAAATTTAATTGATTTAGTCCTTATTGTTTTTATAAAAGTTTTAAATTCGTCTCTATTGTTTAAAATTAGCTAATGTAGTCTTTATTATTTTTAAAAAAAAATCAATTTAGTCCCTTTTTTTTTTCAAAGAGTTTCAATTTACCAATTTAATTAAGTAGAGACTAATTTTTTTTTATAAATAATAGGGACTAAATTGATTTTTTTTAAAACAATAGGGATTGGTTAATTTTGAACAGTATGGACGAATTTAATTTTTTTTAGAAAATAATAGAGACTAAATTGATTTATTTTGAACAATATGGATGAATTTAAAATTTTAGTGAAACAATAGAAACCATTTGTGACATTTTCCCAAAAGTAAAAGAGCAAAATGTAAAGTTTTATTTACAAAAAGTAAAACATGAAATACATCCTCTGATATATCAAAATTGCAAGAATAATAATAAAAAAAGGTGCAATGAAAATTTTTATTTGAACCCCAACTGTTATTCGCCATACTGATAAGCATGTGTGACAATACATATTAAGAATTTTATTATTGGGAACATATTAACCAAGGTGATCTACTTCTGAAAACTCTTAGATGATATATACTGTAAATAAAACAGAAATATTGATAGTAAAAATCTAAATAGCGAGCCTTAATGAATACTATGTCAAGCTTAATGAGAAATATTACTAGTAAAATATTAACCTTCTATAATGGAAATTTGGTATTAGCCATATTTGCATAAAATCGTGCATTTTTCTTGTTTTTCTGTCCAAACATGACTATGCGCATGTGTTGAAAGAAATAGATGACGAAAACAATAAGTGAAGATCACGATTCAAATTCAAGGAAAAATGTCTCACCGGTTTCATTTTTTTTTTTTTAATTATTAGTATTTTATAATTAAGAAAAATTCATCTTAATAAGACCATATTAAATCTATCTCAAAACTATATATCTCGTAATACAACTTTACACATATATCGATACCAATATAATTAACAAAGAGCTTAAACTCAATTTTTTTTTTAATTTACAAGTCAACAACATCTGTGGAAGGCCTAATTTCGACGCCCACGACTAAACCTTACAGAAAGGATCTGGGTCGTGGTTGAGGCTGCAGCCCTTGCCCTGCCTAGTTAGAGGGCCACAAAAGCCAGTTTCCTTATGGCCCTGCCGCTACCCACCAAGGGCAATACATAGAGACTAGGCAAGAGATCCTAGAACTGAGGAGTTTATCAGAAAGAAAGCACACATCGTTTCTCCAGAATCGGAGGATTAGATCCGTCAAGCGTGATTTGAGCAGCAAAATCCACAAATAAGTTGGGACAATAGAGGGGTGTTTGCACCAAATCTCTGGCCTTCGACCCATAAATGGGGAGACCTGTGTCATCTCGGGTGAGGTTTTTGGTTCCTTAATGAGTCATGTCTGACTTACCTTCACCTGGTTTAATGGTTGGGTATGAACCAAACTCAAGGGTATAGCAACCAACCCAAAATATGTCAATTCAGTTAAGAATTTGATCTCTAAAATAATGAGGAAAATCGAACTTGAAAGCTACTCAAATTAATTCTATCACACCCCTTAACCACGGGACACTCCTTGGGGTTTATTTCTACTGGCCTAACGAATGAATGTGAATCAAATTAAAAGTACAGCGACCTAACTCAAAATATGTATCAGTTCAATTAAAAATCAAATCCCTGAAGCAATGAAAAAAATCAAACTTTAAAGCTGCTCAAATTCTATCACACTTTTTAACCACCGGAGCAACCCCTTGGGGTTTGTTCGCCTGGACAACATGATAATAGCTTTAGGGGTAACATTTACATGCAATTGAGGCGTGGGCAAGCACGACTAGATAGCCCAGCCATCATTATACATGTGGATTTAGCAATAAATAGGTAAAGATCTTTGTCCAACGAACCAAATGCAACTAATCATGAGAGTATGATAGTCGGGGCCAGTCGAAAAGGAAGTTGCATCAAACGGTGATGGAAGTCCACAAATTAACTTCCTTTTCATCAGGCACCCTTTGCGCAAAAACTAGGGTGAGAACTGAGAAGAAAGACCATCTTCTGTGCTTTAAACTTGGAGAATTCTATGCCGTCCACTTTCCATAATAAAGAGGCTTACGAAGGAGACATACCAAACCATGTGGCTTGATATATATAATTTTAAAATAATGCTATAAATCACTCATTTTTTCATTATTCTTTTATTATTTTTTACATGAAATTTGACATATCATACCAACTAGATTATTTTTATTTCTTTTTCTTCTTTTTAATTCTTTTTTTCTCTCTCTTTAATTCTTTTCTCTCTCTCTCTCTCTTAATTAATAATTACTCAAAATACTTTTTTTCTTTGTTTAACTATATCAAACCCCTTGACAAAAAAAACAATCATATCAAACCCAAATTTGGGGAAACAATAATAAATTAATCGGCCGAAAAAAAAGAACTTGTCTTACGTATTTTTTTTTTCTTTCTTGTTGTGCGTGGTTTGTAAAATTATTGAAACCATGATGAATAAAGAAGCTTAGAGAGCATTAAAACCATTAAGGTACAAAGAAGAGAAACAAATGTGGTGGTGGGTTTAGATTATAAGAATATAGCTTATACACGCATTGAGTTAATTGAGATTGGAGATGGAAAAAGCTGCAAGCAATGTCTTTGTGTAGATTATGTTTTAATTTATTGTATCTAGAACCATTGTATCTAGAATCATTAATTCTTCAATCAAATGATGCGCAGAAGAAAAAAGAGAAATTGCTTAAAACTAGTTTTCTTCTTTTGATCGATTGCAAAAAAGAATTGAAGAGAGAGAAAAATAATTAAAAAGAAGAGATAATTAAAAAGAAGAGAGAGAAATAAAAATAATCTAGTTGACATGTCATGTAAAATTTCACAGTGATAAAAAATATAATGGAAAAAGAATGATATATAACATTACTCATAATTTTAACATAACAAATTAAACCTTATTTTTGAGGGATAATATGATAAACATTTTGAGTGGAGACAATGAAGCTTTTCTATTCGGCTAGTAGGTAATTTTCTTTTCCCTGAAAATAATCCGTGTAAGAGCCCTTTTCCTAGTTTATATAGAATCTCTTTGTATTTATGCGTATTAGCTTAAGGTTATTGAGATGAAAGATAAGAATTTTTTATAAAGCTCTACCTCATGTATTTATTCATTATTAAATTCTTCTCTTTTTTTACTTATGAACATAAACTTTGTTGAACCACATAAATTTTATATCTATTTAATTTCTTGTTTGTTTTCGTTCTAACGTCCCTGATCTAACACGAAAAATTGAGGTCGAGATTCAATTTTGAGACATAATCATGTGAAGGGTTTATCTCATCATTGAACCAACCACTTGGGACCAAGAGACTGAGGGAGGGTACTTTTAGGTTTCTAAACATCGTTAAATGGAAAATGGGAAGTAGGTAATTAGGACCTGAATTGACTAGAAGAGACTTGAACCTGCTCAGAAAAGTGAAAGCCACTTCCATTCTTTAAACTAATTAACAATTATTGCAATGGTGCACTAAAAGGTTTCATATTGCACTTACGAGAAACACTTTCTCGACAACTCTCGCAACGTACAGCAATTAGTAAAGCAGGAGTGACTTCAAAACGTCCCTTCTATCTTTAGTGTGTGTCTTCGTGTATAAATGAGATCCATATATCTATCCTTCAAAATGTCCTTTCGTTTTTAAAAACTTTTCGAATGAAACATTTGAGGTCCAACTTTTTGATATTCTACGGCTTCATGTAGTCGCATGCAGATTTTTTTTTCTTCAAAAAATTCCTTAAAACGTCTAGTGATTCGAATATAAATGTGTGTATCGTGTATGGATCCAATATATACATAGAATTCACATGCTACTAGTAAACAGAACATCCCCAAAACTAACTGGTGTTTCCTTTCTTATTTTAAATGCTATAATAATCATATATACCTACTTCAGGCATGAGCTGATTTGGTTGGGTCAAATTGATTGAGATGATTGACTCAAAAGGCATGTGTTTTGATAGTCACTTGGCGAAGAAATTATGGCCAATTTGTTCCCAAACTCTATTTGTGGCGTTTACATACTTTCTTGTTTAAATCCATCTAGAGGGTACTGAAAACCGACCCATGGATGTTAATTCTAAGAACAAGGCCAACTCAATTTTACATATATAGTGTTATAATTTTAAAACTAATGTGTCTAGACGGAACAGAAAATTTTCCAACATTCATATGCCTATACGTAATTGCGTTATGCATACTGCCACAAGTTCCAACAACATAGCACGGATTTTCTGGTTGGCTATATATGCAATCAAATTATGAAATTCTGATGAATTCGATAGTGGGGACCTTTTCATATGTCATGTATTGCTAAAAACTGCTATGCACTGCCACTCCAGGCAAAGGTCACAGGGGAGAGCAACCAGTTGAAGTTTGTGTCCAAAGATGAATTTGTTTACTTTAATGTTGCAAACCTTTGCATATCACCTGAATTTCTATGAAAGGTTTCAAGTGCATGGTCATTTTTTTGTTTTTAGACTGTACTTGTGGAACAGTTTCTTGCAAAAGGATTTTTTCTACGAATTGCTAGTTTTTAATGAAGAGCATATGATAATGACACGTATCATAATTAGTGCAAATATATCACACGATTTTTGTGGCTTCTGCATGTACTTTTTACATGTTTAAAAGAATTGTTCTTTGTAAAATATAAGATAAAATTATATATAATAAACTCTATATGAATCAAGACCGGTTCCGTAAACCATATACATAACAAAATTTTCAATGAATTACATACACAGCGAAAATTTCATGCATTGTATCGTGTTTATCTTTGGGACTATACTTGTCAAGTAGTAAGAGTATGAGCTCAAAGGCTGTGGACTGCTTCGGAGCACATGATCGGTCAAAAACTATCTCGAGATCATCCTGTGAGGAAATACTTTTTTTTTTTTTTTTTTTGGTGAAATGTCAGGAAATAATTAGTCGCATGTACATACATAATTTAAAACACCTTTTTGAATTATAAAGTATAATTTTTTATTTTGGTGGTGCATAGAGTTAACAAAATGTAGCCAAACGAGCATATGTACACTCATTATTAATGGTGAATTGAAAAAGAAAGAAGATCCGAAGACCATCCTGAAAGGGATACTGTATTTCATCGTTTTCGATCGCACAGCTAGCATGGAAGTGTTGGTGTATCTACTTTAGTGTCTCCCTTCATCTTCACTTTTCCTTTTTTATGATCACGAATTTACGTTAAATAGAATTATATTGAATTTATTTTAAAATTATAAATTTTATAATGTAACAATACATTTTAACATAAATTTAAAATCAATCGAAGTCGAATAATATTTGTGATGAGATGATAACTTTTGAGCATGTAAATGCATGTTTTTACTGAAATTCCTCCACATTCCATGTCAGAGAAAACATATGAAAAGCACAGAAAGGAAAGAGTTAAAAATAAACTAGAGCCTAAAAAGCAACAACTTTCTAGTAATATTACTTTTATTCTCTAAACCAAGCAAAACTTTGTGACACTACGAGCATACTGGTGATCCCGTGTAGCTCTCTTCTTAGTTTTTCTTTTTAATAAATATTTTATAAAACTGCGCTCAATAGATTCGAAAGTAAGTCATATGACCTTTTTTGAATTTTGTACATAATAAAAATTTCATGCACTGAATCTAATTTAATTTGTTGCAAGATAATTAAACAATTCTTCTTTTTGTACTCACGGCTGGAGCTAGGGGGGCCGACAGGGGGCCAAGTTTTTTTTTTTTTTTAAAAAAAATCTATATAGTATTGTTAAAAAAGTTATTGCCTCCTACCCCCTTTTTTTTTTTTCCCTATGATTAATCTTCTTATTTGAATCTTAGTCCCCTAATATTAAATTTCTGACTACACCCCTATTGTTGGAAATAGGACACACACACATAATCACACAACACACAACAGAAATCAATACAAGGAGTTTAACATGGTTCGGCCCTCTATCTACGTCAACGATCCAAGTAATTGACAAATCCACTAATCAACAATAAACCATTACAACGAGGATGATTTTTTTGACGGAAAAAAATCCAAACCCTCCCCTCACTTAAATGCTCATAGTTTTAGGAAAAGCTATATAACTCTCACACCCATTGACTTTATGAACGAAAAAATCTAAACCCTCGCACCAAGATTTTATTTATGGTTAAAGTCCAAACCCTCTCCATATCGACTTTTTTATGGCAAAAGATGAAAAACACTTTCAACATTCAGCTCATCCCCTAGCACACCTCCCATAGGGTGTAGTTCTCGTGACAAATAATTACAAGTTAAAAAATCATATTTATAAATAACTAATCCTAACTCTATTAGGGTTCAAAACTTATTTTCTCTTCTTCTAATGTACTTATGCTTGTTTTTAACATCTCTTTAGTTGGGTTTAAGCCCAAAAACCCAACACCTACTTGTACTTATGATGAATTGCCTAAAAAATCTAAAATCCCTTAAGGTCGTACATATGGATAAGTTGCTAAATACAGGCTAGTCGATTAGCTAATGAACTCACTGGCTAGCCAAGAGTCAAATTTTTTTTTTAAACTCATTTTAAACAAGACTAAATTGGATTCATACTAAAATTATAGACCCTATAATGTAGCAGCATACATTAATGCATACTCTCGATTAGTAAAGGACCATACAATATTTATAATAAAAAAATATAAATATAAATATAAATTTAAAATTTTTAATTATAACATCTCACTAAATGATTACTCCACCTCACCTTAATGGCGTGTCAATTCCTATTCTTGAAGGAAGCTAACAGTTGATGACGTTTTACCGCAGAAATCACTGTTCCAAATGCATGACCTGTGCATTACATTTCACGGAGCAAACAACACAATAACAGACATGAGATATGTGTGACCAGTGCAAGAAAGAAAGTTTACTAAAATTATGTTCGGTAAGAAGAAGACACAGTATTCTCATTACCAAAGAACAAACGGATAAGGACGTCATCTACATATATACCTACTACATCTACTCCAAAAGCAAAGATAATTATAGTTTCTTATTTACTTTGCTTGCTTCTATATATATATATATATATAAACCACTCTTGCTCTTGTTGCATTGTCACCCCCTTCATCACTGCACCGCTTTCTCGAGAAACCTCTCTTCGAGAAGACAACCTTTTCTTTGAGCGCTTTCGGCATTTCTTCAAGTGTTTCTTGAGAGAAATTGAAGACATGAACAAAGTTCTGCATTTGTTATTTGGAATTTTCGGTGGGTATATTTTCATTCATTCAATTTTATTTTCTATGACGAGAAAGTTTTTCGAAATCATACTAATGTGATGCATGCTAAGTTTTTCTCTCTCGTCTTTGGAACAGGAAATGCTACTGGTTTGTTTATCTTCTTGGCTCCAACGTAAGTATTGTATCAATAACATTTTGAACAATTTTCCTTTTCCTTTTTTTTTTTGTATTTTCTATTTTTTGAATTTTTTTTAAAACTTGATTAATGAATTTTAAATTTTTGAATCATTACTTTTTACAGGATTACATTCAAGAGGGTAATTGTGAATAGATCTACAGAACAGTTCTCAGGAGTACCTAATTATGTCATGACCTTGCTCAATTGCTTGCTCTCTGCATGGTAAGTTCTCGAAATTTCTGTACAAGTACGTCTTGCATTTCTTGCTTCGGGTGCACCAATCAGTCTCACTAGTATGTAGATTCACCTCGTATGTACTAAGAGACACCGTCACTAACATAATGTGGGTCTACTCCCACACTCAGTCAGATGAGACCGGTAAATACTATACTGACCTTATTGCCAAATTGTTGGCATAATGACCAACTTATGTAAAATTATTGCAACAGTTTCAACTGATGAATTAGTCTCTTGTATAGTTAGTAGAACTCATATATATGAGTAATATCAGTTCAAATTGATTGGAGAGTTTCTCCCAACTTATTATGGATTGTCATGAAGTGGCAGACCTCGGACATTTTCTAGGGGCATCAAACATTCATTCCGCTCTAAAAATAATATTTTATTTCCTTTTGGTTATGTCTTCAAAAAAAGAGCAATTTCCTAATATAGTTTTTTTTCACATCCTAAATATTACCCCTTATTCGGAAAACGAGTTACTAATTTTAAGTTTCTTTCAAAGGGTAATACGGGACTTAATGATTTTTTTAAACCAAAACACAAAATATACTTATATGAAAAAATGATTTTTTTAAACCAAAACACAAAATATACTTATATGAAAAATTGATTCTCAAGAAGGGGACCAAATTATGAGATAGAGGTAAGAGATTCCCTTTTTTTATTATTGTGGAAATAGCCTAGTGCAAAAATATAAAGTAAAATAACGTATAATAGATTTAAAATGGGTCTAATCTTTTTTTACATCTTGCGTATGTTAAAAGTCTCTTTATTATAATAATATTGGGAGGCGAAAACAAAAAATTAAAGAGCGAATACGAAATTTTGGGTGGAAGGATGAAAATGATTAAGTCAAAAGTTTGGGGGTCTATCTCTTTACAATGATCGAGCATCAATCTAACCAAGTTAGAATACGTTCATTTTCAGTCATCTTTACTTGGTCCTGATTGTTGTTTTAAATTTATACCTTGGTTTATTAATAATTAGGTTTTGTGTCACCAAACAACATTGCTGTGTCAATCATAAATGGAATTGGTGCAGCCCTTGAATCAATCTATGTGTTGATCTTCCTCATATTCGCGCCCAGAAAAGAGAAGGCAAAGATTTTTGGACTACTTGTGTTCATCCTCTCAGTGGTTTCAGCTGTAGCCCTGGGCTCCATTTTTGCACTCCATGGCAACAAAAGGAAGATTTTAAGTGGTTTAGCTGCTACTATCTTCTCCATCATTATGTATGCTTCCCCCTTATCAGTCATGGTAAGCTCTCATTACAATTGAGCCGGTCTTCCAAACATCTAAAATTTTAAACGGTCCAAACTCGCAACTTATATAAAATTACAAAACGGACCACCAACACAAAAGAAAATCATTCTGAATGACTGCAATTTTGAAGAAATTTTCCTTACAATTTGTTGACGGAGGACCCTTTTCTTGCTGTAAGTAATAAATACGGAATAGTTTTAAATTCAATTCCACATATACTTACTGGCTGAGCTAGGAACCGGTGGTCAAGAGATGCACACCTATAATCAAGGTACTCATTCATAAATAGTTCAATATATATGAACAGAAGCACATTTATAACAATGTGGCTCCTCCAATGAATATAAATCTAGGTGGTTTAGTCAAATTAAATAAATATTTCCTGAAAAGGCTGCATAAATGATCCACTAACGAAATTATTTCCATCACCATTACATATCGACGGCAGATGTTAGTAGGTCCCACTTCGGACTAAACATAAAAACACTTAATATTGGATCCCTCTGCATAATATCTTATATTTTGTAGAAAATCCCCGTGATATTTGACAAAACTAGTAATTTTTAACCATCTTTCTCTGATTTCTAAATCGTCATGATATCCTTGTATTAAGCAAGCAAGCTTGCAAGAAGTTTCTTGTGTCAAAATAATTGAATTTTTGAACAGCTATTCTGGCTGCTTCCCAAGTGATTGAGATCTCATTTTCATATACTTTGTCTTTTGTGTGTGAAAGTGACCCGATTAAGTTAATCCATCGAAAACAGGAGATTTCTAAATGCTGGAATGTTAGGTGGCTATGTGACTTGCCTGGTTAATTTTTGCCTTAGAGCAATTTAAGAGTTAATTTAGGACAAGATTTCTAAATGCTGGAATCTCGGGGACCTTTCATACTTAAAGCGAGAGTTATACAACTAGACCAAATGTCTAGTTCAAGTTTAACGATGAGGAATTCACCTTTGGTAGGACTATATTAGATTCGCCTTAAGACTATAAACTTTATGATAAAGAAAAATATATCAACGCATGTTGCAGATCAGTCAAAAAAAATACTTCCAAAGCTGTTTCTTCTAAGATCCTCCCTTATGTGTAATTAAGCTCGATTCGATTCAATACGTGGATGTTGGATTAGGCAGATGAGAATGGATTTTTTTAATTTTTTAATTTTTTTTTTTGGTCAAGATGAGAAAGGATTTGAAGAGGCCATTACAAACTAGATAAATAAGTGGACCAAGTATTGTGGAAGAAAGGAATAGCCTAAATTTAATAATGAGAAGGAATAAAAAGTTTAAACAAGTTATTAACGGGGTGAACCATAAATTATTTATATTTAATATATAATGACCAAGATTTCCAATAATTTATAGACTTTAAGCAATTTGAGCCAATTAAACAGTCGGGCGTTTATAGATGATCAAAGCTAGTCAGTGGTCAAAAGCATGAGATCTAAGTAGTAGTTCTTTTCTTTATTTATTTTATTTTTTAAATCTGATCTAAGCGTTGTATGAAACAAAATGTCTAAAATTATTTTTTGAACTCATATTAGCAACTTCTATGTCAATTTTATATCACTTTTAAATCATGTTACTCATTTTAAAAATCAATCTCAAAATATCATGTACTCAAAGCGAGAATCATATCACTAAAGTAACTGCCTAATGACTAAATGATTTGGTTTTTATGTAAAAGAATTTAGAATTCTCTACCATTATCAATAGTAGAGTTTAAGGTAATTTCTAACATGATTACTAGCC
This sequence comes from Ehretia macrophylla, assembly GCA_037974665.1. Taxonomy (NCBI): domain Eukaryota; kingdom Viridiplantae; phylum Streptophyta; class Magnoliopsida; order Boraginales; family Ehretiaceae; genus Ehretia; species Ehretia macrophylla. The sequence goes on from CM075779.1 coordinate 55,446,652, forward strand.
AAAAGTGCAAGCTCCTCATTGGCCACTTTTTTATTTTTTTTGCATTCAAAAATCCTATCTTCGATAAAATGGAAAACAATGTCTTGTTCCAATGAACATATGCTGAATTTTACGAATACACGCAATATAGAACCATCATTTAAATCTGTTTGTGTTGGAGACTTTAATTGTCTCACATTGATAAATTAAGAGTTCCAAGCAACGACGGATATATTTATGGATCAATGGAGACTGCAACTCTTATTAGTCAAAAAAAATTTTAAAAATTCTATATTTATTTATTTTTAGTTAAAAAGATAAATTAGCCCTCACTAAAAAAAATATATATATATATTTATATAGTTAAAAAATTATGAATTTTAGCTCCCACAAAGAAAAACTCTTTAATCTGTATCCAAGACCAGTATATAAAATTTTAGACTACTTTACATGGCATCAATTGATCTTAGTATGAAACCTCAATTATCTAATATAGTATCAGAGTTAGTCATTGATCCTATATTATTCATTTACGTGTGACTCAATCATATTTCAAGCGATGCGAGTTAACTTGGGTATGCAGTTGCTCTTGTACCACGTGATCACTTTGGTATGCATGGAGGAGGGTGTTAGAGAATTCAGGTATAATGTTAACACACAGAAGCAATTTACTTTCGTCCCTACAACTTACAAGGCGTCAACTTGATAAGTTCAACAACTCCACCGCAGTTTAATAATCTTCCGAATTTGATAGCACGATATTATGGGTCCCTAAAGAGATCGAGACAAACTTGAAACGCAACCAGTTTCTGACAGTGATACCTGCTTGTCTCTCGAAAGAACAGATTAAAAGTGCCTCCTGTATTGATTTTCATGAGCAATGCACAAGATATCAACATATATATGTATATATAAATACAATCAGAAAAGGGTACTCCAGAGAGATTTTACGAGATAATATACACGCATATATACAGATATAGACACACACAAACAAATTAAGAACAAAATTAATCTATATATGTTATCATTTCTTTACGCCACAAGTGATAGATTAGCTGTTTTTGGGTGAAATTGTCAGGTAGTGATTTATAATATTCATAAATTTTAAGTTCAAATTAAAATTTTAACCTCAATTATACAAAATAATAATAATAATAATAATAATTATACGTTATCATTTCTTTATGCCACAAGTGATATAGACTGGCCCTTTTTTTTTCCATTTTTTTGGCCCCAACACTGATTCTCTCTCTCTCTCTTTTTGGGATTAATACTTAGTTTACTCCCTTATTTTTAGTCTTTTTGATATAGTAGTCTCGTATCTTTAAAAGTATAATCCTTTATCTTTTGAATATGGGACACTTTTAGTCATTTTTCACTTTTTCGTTTAAAATTTTGATTAAAAAAACACGTGATTGTCACGTGATTATATATTTTCAGTTTTCTTTTCTATTTATTTTATTTTGCTCACATGACAACCACGTGCTTGTGCCGTCAAATTTTAAATGAAAAAGTGAAGAAGGACTTATAGTGTTATATATTCAAAAGATAAAGGACTGTAATGTTGCACTCTAAAATATATGAGACTACTATATCAAACACGTTAAAGATAAGTGACTAAACTCGGTATTAATCCTTTTCTTTTTCTCTTTTTTTCCCTCTCGTTGCCTCATCACTAATTCAAGTAACAAGAGGGGGCAAGAATTGCAAGATCAAAACATTCAAACTGTTGAAAATAATAAATAATATAATAAACTCTTCTCTAACAGTTTAAGCTTTTAGATGAGGTGGTAACTTAGGCTCTGTTTGGCATAGCTGTCAAATTTTAGCTTTTGAGTTGTAGAGCTTTGGTTAGAAGTGCTGTTGAATAAAAGTTGTAGACTGTTTGGCCTATATTGGGCAATATTAAGCTTTTAGAAAATTTGAGGGTAATATTGTAATATAAAAAATATGAAGGGTTATATTTGAGAAAGAAAAATAAAACAGTTTCTCGCATTATATAAAAAATCAGTTTCGGAAAAGCTTATTTTGAAAAAGTCCAATTTGGAGCTTTTTGTTCTTCAGTTTTTTTCACCTTCAGCTTTTACCTAAAAGTACTTTTAGAAATGGACCAAACAGGTGAAATCAGCTTCTAAATTCACAGGAAACATTTTTAACTGTCAAAAAGTTAGGCCAAACAGAGCCTTAATATGGTATCAAAGCCTATAAACCAAAAGGTATTGGGTTCAAAACTCACCGCCACCCATGTAAAAATATTAAAAATTTTCAAGTACATGAAGATTCAAAAACTAACTCCGACTACACTTGCGGGGGCATGTTGAAGATAATAAATAATATAATAAATTCATCTATAACAGTTTAAACTTTTAGATAAAGTGGTAACTTAACACAAACATCACATGTTTCTCATTTTTATACTTGACCTAGATCATAGGACACTGGATATGATCCAATTAATAGAGTAGACTATTGTGTTTCGAGTAGTTAATGCAAGGAGACTTATGTCCACAAGTTCTATCCAAACTCCATAGCAGAATCTTGGCTGATCAGTTACTCCCTTAAGAGTACTGACGAGGGGGACCCCGAGCTGAGGTAAGATACCCACACCGAGCTGATGCGGGCTAATCCGAGCCAATTCTAGCATACTCAGTTAATGCCCAACCTGGATGCCGATCCGACCTCACCCCAACCCAAGAAAACCCCGACATCAATGCCAGCTGCTATGATGTGACATAAAGCCTTGATGGGACATAAAACTACACCGTATTAAATGCTGTCAGATACTAATTTAGTATAAATAGAGCTTCACCCCTTCATTTCGGAGGTAACTGCTCATTAAATGCTCTCAGCTACTTCGCCAGCTCGAACATACTAATCATCCGCATGCCCGAGGGGAAAATCCGGGTCATCACCCCGCCTTTTCCTTCATTTTCTTTGTGCAGGTCAGGTAACCGACCCGAAAATTTAGGTCGAGGAGCCGACCCAGAATTCGAGCTCGGCAGGAGTAGCTTCCCAACCTCAACATCGAGATTTCAACCTCGACAGTTTTGCGCCGTCTGTGGGAAACGAGTTCTTTCTATCACTCTTCTCACCATTCATTAAGAAACCATCATGGTTCAAACAAGAAGCCACATCGCACCAGTGGAGGACTCGCCCAACCCGAATCGGGACCTCGAAACCACACAGGTGCCTAGCCAAGACCAAACCCAAACCGACGTTGGAGCGAGCCAACGTATACACTTAGTCTCAGAAACTAACCCTTCTACAGATGGAGACCCCAACTCCAACCTATCACCAGAGATGAGGATGATGCTTGGAATATTTGAGGAACTAAAGGAGCAAGTGGCCTGGCTAGCTGCAGAACACCTAGTTCCGTAAACAGTTACGCCGCGGCCCGCGTGTCCACAGTTCCGCATTCCAGCCCCGGGAAAAACCCGAGCTCAAGACGGAGAAGGCTTCCTGGAGCCAGTGGCAAGACCCGTGGAGGTGAGAGGCAAAAGGGTGGCCCATGCCAACCCCGAGCAGGCCAAGACCGCGGTTGCCATAGCTAAGGTCATTAACAAGCTTGGCATTAGCCCACTCTCACCTGAGGTACTGGCGACGCCGTTTCCCACCGAAAACCGGATGCCCAACTTGGCCGTCTATAATAGGGACGGAGACCCAGCCAGTCACCTGCTCAACTTTGATTACCATATGACTCTGCATGATATGACTGATCTGATGAAGACGAAGACATTCCCGACCACCCTAGTTGGCAATACCTTGGACTGGTTCCAAAACTTCGTCCCGGCTCAATTGCAAGTTTTCACCAGCTGGCTGAGGCTTTCTTGTCCTGCTTCGCAGGAAGCCGACATGTAACCCGCCACACGTCATCATTGCTGTCAGTGAAGCAGCATTGAGGAAAAAGTCTAAGGGTTTACACGGCCCGATTCAACGAGGAGTCCCTCAGAATACCCAACTTGGAAGACTTCATGACATTTATGGCCTATCAAAGTGGACTCAGGTCGGGCCCCCTTACATCCTCCTTGGCTATCATCCCATGGATATCGTAGCCGAGCTGATGGTATGAGCAGAAGGGTACATACACTCGGAGGAAATCCATCAGGCAAAGAGGGACGATAACAAGGAAAAAGAAGCCGGTAAGAAGGGAGATACCTCTCGAGCCCAACCTGGGGGTAAAATCCAAAATGACCAAGGTAAGCAGCCTCAGTAGCCGAAGCAGAACCCCCAGTTCACTATGTTCACTCCCCTTAACACCATAAGGGAGCAGATCCTGATGGAGATCTAGCACCAGAACCACCTACCTCCAGCCCCAAGGATGAAAGGCGTACCTGAGAAGCGCAATAGGACCAAGTATTGCCGCTACTATATGGACTACGGCCATACCACCAAGGAGTGCAAAGACTTGAAACAGGAGATTGAAGCATTGATAGCCCAAAGTCACCTCCGGAGGTATGTAGATCAACAGCCGACCCGGAATCACGATCAGAGAGATAGAAAGAAAAGTCCACCCAGGCAACAGGCTAGAGGAGGACATTTGGCTGTGATTGAGACCATTGCAGGGAGATTAGTGTCGGGTGGAGAGACCTCAGCTGGCAGGAAGGGTTATGTTCGAGTTGGAAGGGAGTATGGGCCAGCGCGGGGTCCGATCCCAGAGAGGGAGGAGCTCACTTTCTACTCAGAAGACTTGGACGGTATGATATTGCCTCATGACGACCTACTGGTGATCAACGCTGAAATTGCTAACTTTACCATGAAGAGGCTGATGGTGGACACCAGGAGCTCGGCAAAAGTTTTATTCCTCAGCGCTTTTGAGCAGATGGGGTTGGACAGGGGTTGACTCAGGCCATTGAGGCCCACTTTAGCTGGTTTCACCGGGCAAGCCCACCGGGCCGAATGGGTCATCAACCTCCTGCTAAAGCTGGAAGACGGAGACAAGCGGGTTTCGATGCAAGCCAACTTCATTGTGATGGATTGCAACTCTACTTACAATGGGATCTTAGGTCGGGTGGCACTTAACCATTTCAGGGTCTTCCCTTCAACTTACTACCAGGCCCTAAAATTCCCGACCTCGGCCGGCGCAACCACCATTCGCGGAGCCCAACTCTTAGCTCTGGAATGTTATGAAAACTCCCTCCGACCCAAATATTAGGTTGGCTGGGGACCAGATTTGCCCAAGGAGAAGAGGGATGCCAAGAGAAGGAGCCCGGCTGAAGACCTTCAAGAGGTGGAGCTCTCCGATGAGACGAAAAGAGTAAAAATCAGGAGTGAACTCTCTGCCGACCTCAAGAAAGGTATAAGCCTATTTCTCCTGAAAAATGGACACATATTTGCATGGTCTGCTTCTGACATGATAGGTATTGACCCAGGAGTGATTGAGCATCACCTGAATGCCGACCCAAATCACTATTTGGTAAAGCAGAAGCACAAACACTTCTATTATGATAAGCAACAAATCATAGTAGAAGAGGGGGACAAATTGGTAAACGTCGGCCACATAAAGGAAATCCAATACCCAACTTGGTTATCCAATGTCGTGCTGGTGACCAAGTCCTCGGGTGGATGGAGATTGTGTATTGACTTTACCGACCTCAATAAAGCCTGTCCTAAGGACTGCTTTCCCCTACCTCGGATTGATCAGATGGTGGATGCCACATCCGGATTCGAGCTACTCTCTTTTATGGATGCCTTCAAATGCTATAACCAAATCAAGATGGCTCTCGGAGACAAAGAGAAGACTGTCTTCACCACCGATAAAGGTCTCTACTACTATGAGGCCATGCCTTTTGGCCTCAAGAATGCTGGAGCTACCTATACTCAGATGGTGAACAAGGCTTTCAAGAATCAGATTGGCTGAAATATGGAGATCTATGTAGATGACATGTTAGTCAAGAGCAGAAGGGCGGAAGACCATGTAGCCGACCTGGTTGAAGCCTTCGTCGTAATGGAGCACTTTGGGATAAAGCTGAACCCGAAAAAGTGCGCATTCGGCATCAAGGCAGGAACGTTTCTGGGCTTCATGGTCATAGCCCGTGGAATACAAGCCAACCTGGAGAAGGTTCAAGCGATACTTGACCTGGCGCCACCGACCTGCGTGAAGGACGTCCAAGTGCTCGCGGGCAAGGTCGCGGCTCTAAGCAGATTCATGTCTAGGTTAGCCAACAAGTATGCTCCTTTGTTCAAAATATTGAGGAATTCTAAGAATTTTGAATGGACTCCGGAATGCCAGGATGCCTTCCAGGAACTGAAAATGTATCTAGCTTTGCCACCCCTACTATCCCGACTTGAGGTGGGGGAAGAGCTGGTACAATACTTGGCATGTTCAAGGACAGCAGTGGCGACAGTACTACTCCGTGAAAAAGGGAAGGAGCAGAAGCTGGTCTATTATGTCAGCAAAACCTTACAAGGGGCCGAGGTGAGATATTCCTCCTTGGAAAAACTCGCCCTTGCGCTCATCACGGCAGCAAGAAAGCTAAAGCCATACTTTGATACTCATCCAATCAAGGTCGTGACGAATGCCCCAACTCAAATCCATCATGCACAAGCCAGATGCATCGGGTAGGCTGCTGAAATGGGCAGTTGAGCTGAGCCAATTTGACATCACCTACCAATCCAGAATAGCCATCAAAGCCCAAGCTATCGCAGACGTTGTGGTGGAATGTACTGGCCGAGCCTAACATGACCTGGAGGATGTGTAGAAGGTCCATGTGGATGGGAAATCAGGGAAGTCTGGAAGCGGAGCCGGAGTGGTCATCCTCGACCCTACCCGACATGAGTACCAATACTCCCTCAAGTTCGGCTTTCCGGCGTCCAACAATGAAGCTGAGTACGAAGTAGTGATCGCGGGGCTAAAAATTGTAGCTCAGCTCGGGGCACAAGCAATCGACCTTAGCACCGACTCTCAATTGGTTTCTAGTCAGATATCAGGAGAGTTCGAAGCCAAAGACAATGCTATGCTGGCCTACCTTAACAAAGGTAAGGATTTGACCTCAGGGCTCAAAAGGTTCACGATACAGCAAATTCCGAGGGAGGAGAATATGAAGGCTGACGCCCTATCTAGGTTGGCCTTGGGCGAGAGTCGACCTGCACTGGTCTATGTGGAAGAAGTATCCAAACCAAGTATCCAGTTGGGGATACAAGCCGTAGCTGAGCCCAATTTAAGCCCAGATTGGACCAAACCAATCATGGACTACTTGGATGGGGGTATGACCCCGGAGAATGAAAAAGCAGCTTAGAAACTCATGAAACAGGCCTTAAGGTTTGTCATAATTGCCGGAAAACTCTACAAGAGAGCCTACACTTGGCATCTCTTAAAATGTGTTGGGCCCAATGAGGGAAACTATGTACTCCGGGAGATCCATGAAGGAGTATGTAGAAACCACTTGGGTAGCAAGGCTCTGGCTCAGAAGGTATTGAAGCAAGGCTATTTTTGGCCAACCTTAGAACAAGATGCCAAAGAGTATGGAAAAAAGTGTGACACTTGCCAAAGGTTCGCCAACATATAGAGAAAGCTAGCGGTAGACCTTACGGTGATGATAAGCCCGTGGTCATTCTATCAGTGGGGTCTAGATATCATCAGCCCATTGCCAACTAGTGTTGGCCAAAAGAAGCACGCCTTCGTAGCTGTAGACTACTTCACCAAATGGCCTGAGGTTGAAGGTGTTGTTAGAATAACAGAAAAGGCAGCTTGGGATTTCGTATGGAAAAATATCATTTGTCGATTTAGGGTGCCAAAGGTCATCATTATTGACCACGGTAAGCAATTCGACATTGCATACTTTCGAAGCAAATGTGCCGAGATTGGGATCGACCTTAAATTCTCATCTATTGCTCACCCTCAAAGTAATGGCCAAGTTGAAAGGACTAACCAAATCATTTTGCAGGGCCTCAAAACCAAGTTGGAGGAAGCAGAGGGCCAATGGACATCGATTCTTCTCGAGGTACTGTGGGCTCAATGTACTACCACCAATTCGGCAACGAGAGAATCGCCCTTCGAGTTGACCTTCGGTACTCAAGCGGTACTGTTAGTGGAGATCAGGTCTCTGACTAGTAGAACCCTCCACTATCATCCAGCAATAAACGGAACACTAATCCGTGAAGAGCTCGACCTCGCCAAAGAGCTCCGAACTAAAACTCAAATAAGAATGCTGGCCAGTAAAGATGCCATGCAAAGAGCCTTTGCCAAGCAGGTCAAGCCTAAACCTATTAAGGTTGGCGACCTCGCACTCAGAAAGGCCATCTTTTTGCCGCGCTCGGGTAACAAGCTCTTCCCGACCTGGGAGGAACCGTACGAAGTCGTGAAAGAAGTCCGACCCGAAACCTTCTACCTCCACGACAAGTATGGAAAACTATTGAAGAATGCATGACACTCAGAACACCTGAAGCGATATTTTGTTTAAGGCCTCGAGCCAAAATTTCTTGTAACGACCCTCGAGCCGAAATACAATGTAACGGCCCAGAGCCAAAATCTCTCGTAAAGGCCCTGAGTCAGATATTTCGTAATAGCCACTGAGTTGAAATTTTTTTTAAGGCCTCGAGCCAAAACGTTACTTGCAATCGTCTCCCAAGTCCAAGTACATGTACAAATTCAATACAATGCATTTTGTAAACCAGTGCAATACCCGACCTGGGCCCAAGTGCCTCAGCTACTAAGCTACTGCCAACTCGGGTTAACGCGGTGGCCACGCTTAATTACGAGTTAACGGTCAAGTAAACCAGCTCGAATTAGGTTCCAACTCGGGTATAATCAATAATAATTTGATTAAATTTGCCAGTTCGGATCAATTTCCAACTCGGTATAATCCGGCTTCATGTCGGCATGTTAGTTTGGGTCTAAACTCGAGCTCAACATCTGTCAACATTAGGTTGACCAATTTTAAATCAGACTAACGAGTCCAGGCTGACAACGATAATAGTTGTCTAATTAACCAGCTCGGATTAGGATGAAAATTCATTAATCGCGTCAAACTCTGTTCTTTACATTTAAATTAAGTTTGGAAGGTCTATTATATTGGTCTAACCCCACTTACTTAAGAAAATTTGTGAAGGGAAAGGTACACATGTACGAACTCGAATGAAACGCAAACAAAACAAAAACCTCAATTTCGTTAAAAGTGAAAAAATACAATTACAACGAGCCCGACCTGGGCGAATCTACTAAAGCCCGACCCGGGTGAGTACAAAATTTACTTAGGAGCGGCGGTGGAAGTAGTAGCATCGGCTTCATCCCCGACCTGATCCATGCCCTTCTAGACAAATTCAATCACCTCCTTAGCTTGGGATGTTAGGTCGGCCGGAAGCTCAAGAATCTCCCAGAACTCCAGCAGCGGAGCCTTCAAGATTTCGATGTAATCATTCTTGGTGGTAGGGAATAAGGTCTTCGCTCTCTCCCGAGCTGCGACCTGGCCCCGGAAGTAGTACTCCAACTCGGCGTACCTGGCCATCGGCCCATCTTTCGTGGCCAACCAATCCACGGTCGCTTGGATGGACTTAAATTCTTCCACTGCCTTCTCCCCTTGGAGGCCGACACGATCTGTCAGCTCCGGGAGCTTTGCCTCGGCTTCGCGCCTCTTTAACTTGTAGCGCTCGACGCCTTTGGTCGTGGCCTCACGCCGGGACTTCTCTGCCTCGAGCTCTTTTTTCAGCCGGTCAATCTCTGACGTGTCCACTTTGCTCATCTGGGCGGCCTCTTCCTTCAGGGCTTCAAGCTCGGCTCGGGCGTCGATGTATCGCTGCTCAAGCTCGACGCAATGAGACTGGACCCTAGCAAGAAAGTTGGGTGCTAAAAGGATGTGGGACTCGGCCTGCACAAAAGATAGCAAAATGATCAGCCAAGCTGAAAAACTTAACCATATCAACATGGTCGAAGATGCCTCACCGTGACTATGGTCGTCCTCAGGTCGAGCGAGAGCTACTCCGCCGGGACCATTGCCAGCTTGGGGTCGCGGGAGACCTTAGCTACCTCTACAAAGTCCTTGCTGTGAGGGCTCACCTCCTTGGCCTTGCCTTTCTTGGGGTATTAAGCCCGAGGCCGTTTCTTACTCTTAGGGCGGGACGCTGAGCGCTCCTGGATCGCCACCCCAAAGCTCGATCTTTTAGGCAGGGGAAACCCCGATGTCCCTTGGAGGAGACCTTGGCGCCGACCTCCTGCACTTGGGCACCGGATCTCTGCCTCTGCCCCTAAGGGACGGAGCCCAAGCCGGATCGAGCTGAGACTTCACCACTGGCCTCGGTCTTTCTTTTCATCTGGGCATACGCAAGCTTCCTTATATCCGCCATATCTACAAAAAATGAAGGAAAGAGAAGTGAGAAATAACCAAATACAAACTGAAGAGAACAACGGTAGACAAGGAAACGGGGAGGTCGGGCATTGATCCTGAGAACTGACCCTCTTCTGAGCCGAAATTCGCATTCTCTTCGGGCTCGGGAAATAGATGGGGGTGCTCCTTCGTCAGGTTGGGTTCTCTCTCGAATAACTTTGTTTCCTAGATTCTGTCCCACCTGAGGACGCTGTCAATGTCATCTGTATACCCGACTCGGGTCTCAATACCCCAACCTCGGCGAGTTCCGCTTCTGAGAGCTTGGGGGTCGTCGTTCACATTCTTCTTTAGGGAGGGGTTCCAATCCACCCTGCACCCCGGGTTCACAGCCGGCTCGACCCAATAGTAGTCATTGTGCCAGCCCTTGTTGGAGGAGTACCACTTGGTGAATATGGCATTGCCAGAGCGAGCTGCTAAATAAAACCACCCTGGCTGCTTCGGGTTGGGCTTGCACACAAAGAACTGCCTGAATCGACGTAGGGTCGGCTCTATTTTCCTCTCAAGGCAGAATACATAAAATGCCACCATTACAGCCCAACCATTTAGTGACATCTGACCCGGGCTAAGCTCAAAGTAATTCAAAATGTCGGCGATGAAGTCAAAAAGTGGAAGCCAGATGACATCGAAGACAAGGTCATAGATAGTGAAGTGATCGGGTAGAGGATAACAGGCAGACTCATTCCGACCTGGAACCTTCAGCTTGTGGTGTTGGTCCACCGACCAATCCCTTAGCCTGGCGTTAGCCATCTAGACGGAAGAATGGCACTCGCGTTTACAACAGGCGAACAACTGCTCTATCCTCTTTCCCCGAGCCGACGAACCACTGGCTGTAGCTAAGATCCAAGGTCGAACCGCCCTAACTGGGACCGCTTCAATCAGTTCCGACGCGGAGGCTCTAGCTAGGAACTCCTGTGGTATCTCAACTCCCTCCAACTAGTTTAATGGCTCATCATCCTCCCTATCTCCCAAGTCGGCCAAATGGTCTATCTCGGCTTCTTCTTGCACTTGCCTGACCTCGATCACTTAGCAATGATCATCACTCTTCCTGAGCCTAGATTGCCGAGCTGATCCTTGAGATACATCTTCACTGTCATCACCGCGGCCTCCATCTGAGGTCGATTCCGAGCTCGACGGATTCTCATATCCTCCATAGGACCTCACCTCCATCGCTTAGAAATCTTCTGACTCCGACCTCCCCATCCTATTTACAAATTAAAATATGTGCAAGAATAACTAAAGGGAGTCGGGACATACCTAGCGCTCTAGTTGTCGAAGATAACCCGATCTAATTGCCTCTGACCTAATTGGCTCCGACCTAATGGATTCCGAGTTAAATACCCCGAGAAGATATTTGCCAAGCTAAAAGTGTCCGACCACTCTGGTTGCCGACCTGAAAGCTCCAAATTTCATAAGCAACGTGTGAAATGAATCTTGGATGTCAAGGCCCTATTTATAGGCAACTACTGTAACCGCATCGGGAATCCCAAACGTCGCATCTTGACATAATTGCCAGGTGACGTGTCAGCCATCTGAAGGGTCTGCACTGCTGACATGGCCATTCTCACTTTGCCGGCGTCGGGCACCTCTAACTCGGGAACAACTCCCAAATCTAGATCTCACCTTCTCGATCTCGACTTGGGGGATGAGGGATTGACGAGGGAGACCCGAGCTGAGGTAAGTTACCCACACCGAACTGAGGCGGACTAATTCGAGCTAAGTCTAGCATATTCAACTAATGCCCAACCTGGATGCCGATTCGACCTCACCCCGACCTAAGAAAATCCCGACCTCAGGGCCAACTGCTCTGATGGGACATAAAGTCTTGAAGGGACATAAAGCTGCACCGCATTAAATGCTGTCAGGTCTAAATTTAGTATAAATAGAGCTCTACCCCTTCATTTCTGAGGTAACTGCTTATTAAATGCTCTCAACTACTTGGTCAGCACGGACCTAGTACTCACTCGCATGCTCGAGGACAAAATCCGGGTCATCACCCCGCCCTTTCCTTCCTTTTCCTTGTGCATGTTAGGTAATCGACCCGAAAATCTAGGTCGATGAGCCGATCCAAATTTCGAGCTTGGCAGAAGTGGCTTCCCAACCTTAACGTCGAGATTCCGACCTCGACAAGTACACTTGTGCAATTTATCCAGTAAATTAAACCTGCAGGATATGTAGGAAGCCCTGCCTTCGAGGGCAATGTAACCTTCAAAGCCTTCAATGCTAAGAGACCATTGTTATCTCTAGATGCATGCTTGGTTTTGATTATTAGACAAGATGGGTACTTTTCATTATTTTTTAGATAATTAAAAGGCTCTTGTTGAGTTGAATTAAATATGAATGTGCAACTAGCTAGTAGTTGTCAGATACAACTACTCTTCTCTTTTATTTTCTTAAAAAAAATTTTTTCGAGAAGAACTCTTTATAAGAAGTTTTTCATACTCGTATATATTAAGAATGTCAAAATCTAAATTACATAATTCTGCTAAGATATTATCAAATTGATATTTCTCGCTCAATTGTATAAGAAAATAATACCTAAGATGGTGTACCAAATTGTCAAATAGTAGTCCTATTTATCATTTTTACTTGGTATTATGATAACGTAAGTTATTATGTTTAGCAATTAGTATCAATATGATCTACAAGAAAATATATATATATATATATATATATATATATATATTCTAAATTATTTCTTTCCCTTTCTTTTTCCTATTTTGGTCATAAATTACTTCTTGTCCCTAGATGGCCCTAGTTTGCTAATTTATGAGGGAGAGTCATGCATCCAACTGCCAACACTCTTATACATGTCACTTTCACCTATATGTGGGGTTCATTTCTTCCTTTCAACCGGATTCTAATGATAGCCGGATGGAACACAAATTCCAATTTATGATTGAACTCAAGTTATTTATCTTCATTTCGAGCAGCCAGTGAAAAATATGGCAAAGCAAACCTAAATATGCTTATTCGATCAATCAATTAACGTTATCTTAAACATAATAAATGAACCATATATACAAATCTTTTATTGCCTGAGAAAGTGTCCAATACAATTGCCAGTACTGTGCTTTCTCATTGTTTAGCTTGCTGCTAATTGATTTACCACCGTATAATTGGAGTCTTTCTTTTTCATTTTTTTTTAATTCAAAGGAGGTATAAACTGTACAATGCATTACAAAAGATGTCAAGAATTGATAATGCAAACCTCTCACATTCATAGCAAAAAATATACCACGAGACGAAAGCCCAGTTGGTGAGTTTGTCTTTTGTAGTGGATACATGTCCATTATGACTTCATATTAGGGAATCTTTAATAGAGTCTCTAAGGAGTCTCTAAACAACAATAATTACTATTTTAGAGACTCCATTGATCAAAATTCATCACCAATTGGGGTCTCTAAAACACTATTTGATAATTTTTAGCAAAATTATGACATCACTCAAGGTTTGAGTCTCCAAAATAGCACCTAGTCTCCATTTTCTTCAACAAATTTGTTGAAAAAAATAGAGACTATACAAGAAGACAAAAATGAGTCTCTAAAAAAAATAATATCAGATCTGACGATGTCAAATTGTCTGTCATCGTCACAGCTATAAAAAAAAAAGTACAAGAAAACGAGCACAAACAGCAACAAACAAATTTATTACAATACAATTATTTTTTTACAACAAATAACAAAAAAAAAAGGAAAACATAAAAAAAAAAAAAAAAAAAAAAAAGATAAAGTTTGTGTTGGTGGTTTCGCCGGTGGTGGGGTGGAAGCGGAGAAAATGGTGGGGGTAGGATGCAGCGGAGAAGAGGAGGGGGGGAGGGGGGCGCTGATGTTGTAGGGAAAAAAAGGGAAGAAGAAGAAGGGGAGGGGAGGGGCGCTGTGTGTATATATGTATGTGTCTGTGTGTGTATATAGATTTGTGTATGTGAGTATATTTGTATGTGTTTGTGTGTGTGCAGAGAAAGAAATGGACAGGGGAGGCTGCAGGGAAAAAAGGAAGAGAAGGAAATGTAGGTGGGTGGGTAAGGGTTTTTAATTATATTTTTTAATTAAGTTTTTTAATATTTTTATTTAGAGTTTTGTATTTAAATAATCTAAATAATAATTAATTAAAAAAGTAATATACGAAAAAAACCACATAATTAAATTATTATGTAAAATTAAAATTAACACAATATATTGACTCAATTTTATAGAAACTCAATTTTATTTAGGGTTTTTTAAAAGGGATTTTGTAATTAATCTTTTTTAATTAAGGTTTTACATTTAGGGTTTTTTATTTAGACATTTTTTTTAATTATGGTTTTGTATTTTATTTTTTTATTTAAGTTTTTTTGGTTTGGTCAACTTTTTTATTGCTGCTTGTTTTTTTTTTTTTTTTGAACCGATAATACTACTTGTTGAAAAAATAAAATTTTCTACTTTATTTTTAGTTTAGGTGAAAAAATTAATAAATGGGTAAATTTAATTAAGATTTTTTTTACGTATAGTTTTTTTTTTAAATGTTATGTTCGTCACAATTTATTTATTTTTTGGTTAAAATATTCGTTAAAGAAATTAAAATAATGTAAATAATAATTAATTAAAAAAATAACACATAATCAAATTATTATATAAAATTAAAATTAACACAATATCGAAACTCAATTTTATGGGACCGTCACCGGGGATATTTTTTTTATCTTTGTCTCTAAATGGGTCTTTAAAACAGTTTTTTGTCTTGGTCTCTAAGTGAGTCTCTAAAATACTATTTGGTCTCTATATGGGTCTCTAAAATGATGGATAGAGACCCATTATAAAGACTCTATTGAAGATAGCCTAAGCGACTAACCTGATTTGGAACCATCAAATATAGAGGATCCAGATTCTTCTACCAGGCCTATAAAATTTAAAGAACCTCATTCAAAACATATATTATTATTCATCCTAACTACATACATTCTTTCGAAAAATATTATTCATCTAAATAGAGTCAGTTCCTAACTTTAAATTAATTCATCCAATAGATCTATTACAAACTGTAAGCGACATGGAGTTTAATTCTAAAATCAATTAATATTAAATGGAATAACCTAAGATCTGATATATTGATCTGTAAAATCTTGATTTATTTATGGTAAGATAATTATATTCTCTAACACATTTCAATTTACGCATGTAGTATGTGGCTATGACCGCATAAGATTAAAGAGTCCCAAGTGTCGTCTCTCTTAGAAGTTGATGTACTCAAAGAGACGAACCATGAGAGATGTCCATAGCACTATGAACTAAATAGGATTCAGCACTACATTATTTCAATTAATTGAAGATGCAACATTTACAGCTAAACTGTTGCTTGATTTCGGTTGCTGTCCCATGAGAAGTGGAAACAAGGCAATTATGCATAGCAAATTGTAAGGAACTTCACACAATTATGTCAAAATATTTTCGCTATCAAGCGCCCAACCTCCAATAATGGAAAGAGATCAGCTATCAACATTTCTAAGAAAAACTAAACAACGTCATGTTAGAGGTGCCACCTATTTTGTTGGCATAATGCTACAAGCATCAATCATATCTTGACAGAGGAGGGTACCTTAAGATAAGAACTGAGACTAGTTTGTATGATTATGACGAGGGTAAATTATGCATATATATATATATATATATATATATATATATATATATATAGTCCCTATTGTTTACACAATTTTCAAATTGATCTTTATATAGTATTTGGTAGTACTTGAGTTGTGGAATTCATTTGATCTATAAATGAATTTCAAGAGAATTTATATTTACAAATGAATTCTTTTATTTGGAATTGTAAAATATTATTAAGTCAATTATGTTATTTAAAAATACAAATTGTGTTTGAAATTTTTATTATTTTGAAATTAGGCTTGTCATAGGTTATCATCTCAACCTATTATTGATTATTGATGTTATCATAAAATTGTCCAAAAAAAAAAAGCAAAAGAACAACAAAGAAAAATTTTCAATAAAGTTAAACAATACAAAATAATTAAAACTTCAACCATTAGTTCAAGATTACAACATAAACCTACATTCCACGTGACAAAATAACCTTAAATTCAATCATATGTTTAATATGAAAAAATAATCTCAAGAGAAAGGGTGAGAGATACTTTTTTTTTTTTTTGTTGAAAGAGAAACAAGGAGAGAGGCAATGATTTTTTTTTTTTATCTTTGTACTTTAGCCAAAGTCCATCTCTTAAATCTAGGGGCAATTTTGTCCTCAGAAGATGAGCAACAGATTTGCAAAACATGAATTTGTAAATTCCACCTCTTGACCAAAGATTTGGGCAAAGTATAAGGAAATCCAGGATTTACAAATCCTGAATTTCTAACTTTTCAAAGGGTGCTTCCAAACACCAAAAATTGGATTTGCAAATGAATTTCACAAAATTTTATGGAAATTTTATGGAATTTATTTATTCCAAACAATCTGTTAATGTTTTAAAAAAAATCATATTAATCCCGAATGTTTAAAAAGTGATTCAAAATTATTCTTATTATTCAAAACTAGCCAATTTGCTCCCTATTGTTTCCAAATTTTTTTAATTTAGTCTCCAAATTGAGATCACGTGTAGGGACTAAATTGAATTTTTTGAAACAATATGGACCAAATTGACTAGTTTTGAACAATAGAGACCATTTAAAATCACTTTTGTAAACATTATGAACTATTATGAATTTTTTAAAATATTAAGGATAACATTGAAAAAATATATAAATCATAGGGACTAAATGTGAAATTTACCCATTATGATGATTTCACACATGATCTAAGCCCTAGCAATTATGCTCCCTACCCGGCATTACCTTCCAGGGGCAACAAGACTACCTCTATAAATATCATTTGGTTCCAAGTCGAGGCTTAGCAACCATAGAATTGCATTGTCATCTTTCCATACGTAAATTTACATTTTCCAAATCTCATTTTCTAACTTAAATATCGGAGTGGCGTTTACGACAAAATAAATAAATAAAGGGTATTTTTTACCTAGATCCCCTCCACTTTTACATATATGAGACTTAGACCTCATACTTTTTCAAAAATGAGACTTACACCCTTCTATCAAAAATCTATTAATTTTTTTTTTTTTGTTAAAACCTCATAAAATGATATCTCTACACTCAACAATCTCGAACATCAACACACCTAACCAATTCCATCCATTTCCCACCCCAAAATAGCCTGTAACTTTTCTTGAAACATCCTAACCATCTCTTATGCCTTACATCACCCGAACCACCCTTACACAAAGATAGAAAAAAATTTGCAGCCTCATCCCCCTTCCCACAATCCCAAATTCATTACCCCAAAATCCTAACCCTAACCCCCATCCCTAATATCACCACTACTAATGCCTTGCTTTCCATCCCAACAAGTGTGTATGTGTGAGTCTATCAAAGTGTGCTTTTCTTTGTGTATGGTGAATCTTTTGCTGCATGTATGGGTATGTGTGTTTGTGTGGCGTATGTGTCTGAGGGTGAATGTTGTTTGTATCTGATTTTAAGGGGTGGTAGAGATATGTTGTGTACATGAGTGTTTGTACTATGAAGAACTATAGGGATGCGTGTGGTGAGTCTACTATTATAGGTGTGGTGTATGTGTCTTGATGTGAAATGTGTCTGTTTTTTTGGTGAAAGAACTGTGAGTGTTTTCTTTTCGGTTGACAAAGAACCCTGTATTCAACGAAAGAAAGAAAGAAAGACAAAGAAACAAAAAAAAAAAAAGACAAAGAACCGTGTGTGTTGAGTGGTGTTTTATGGGTAAGGATATTGGGGATGGGGAGGATAGAATTATCATTAAAATATTTGTAACATAAAAATTTACTAATTTTTGACAAGTATGAGATGTAAGTCTCATTTTTCCAATGCATGAAGGGGTGTAAGTCTCATTTTTTCAATGCACGAAGGGGTGTATGGGGTCTAAATCTCATATATATAAAAGTGGAGGGAGTCTAGGTAAAACTACCCAATAAATAAATAAATAAAAATTAGAGTGACTACCTAGAAACTCCTGAATTGTCACTAATTAATTCTTTTGTGCAGGTAAGGACACTTAGAAAGATCTCATCTCTACTCAAAATATCACCAACCGTTTGAATAAAGGATTGGATCATTGACCCAACATCTGTATCATTAGTGTTTTATTTTTTAAAATTTTAGGATAAATTACATTTTACCCCTTGAGATTAGCCTAAAGTGCATGTTACCCAGCCCCTTATAGTTGCGAAACTACCACATCACCTATCTGAGGTCTTAAAAAATTATGCATATTACCTTCTTCCGTTAGAAAAGTTGTCAAACATGACCAAGATTGTAAGTCACGCATACCAAATGCAATATGTGGGTACATGTTAATGATAATTGTACTCATATGGACAAAAAGGCCATTAATAGACTATTTTTCCCCTATTGCATGCTAAAATAGAGGGTATTATGGTTATTTCACGTATCAAAAAATTAAAAAAAAAACTACCTCTGACCCTTTACACCCACCCACCTTTTACTCCACCCTGTCAGCTCGTCCTATCCTCTACCCCACCTCAATAAGCGACGCCAACACCCCTAAATCCAAACCCTAACCTCAACCCTCAATCCCACTGCCTTCACCCCTAAATCGTATTTTGTGTGTATGTGTTCGTCATGTCCATGAATGCATTTTCCCAGTGAGTGTGAGTTATATTTTTACAATATATGTGTGTGTATGTTTATTGTGTGCATTAATTATTACGTGTGTCGTGTGTGTAATATATGTATAATGGTGTTAATGACGTGGAATGGTGGTGCCAATGTGTGGTGGGGGCGAGAAAAGTTGTAGGGTGTTGTTATGGTAGGGGTTAGGGGTAGGGAATAGTAGTGGTGTGATAGGGGTTACTGGTGGAGGGTAGTAATGGCGGGTTGAGGGGTGTTGGTAGCAGTTGCTAGTTGAGATTGGAGGTAGGTCTGTTAGTGGGGGTGGAACCACATGCCTTGCTATTATTGGTTGGGCAATTTAACTTTTTTTTTGGGCCAATATTAGGAAGACATATTTGTCATTTCAATATTTCCGTTAAAAAAACTAACGATGTGGTAATTTCACAACTATAAAAAAGTAACATGCACTTTAGGCTAGTTGTAGAGGGTAAAATGCAATTTATCTTTAATTTTTTATCATCATTGTCACTTCATAAAATTTTGACTTCTAAGTGGTTCGAATATTTCATATAGTCCATAGGAGGAAGGTGAGAAGATTACACCTGTCTTAATGCAAGAAAATCGACAACTTATACATTTATAGTTGAAATGAAACCCCATTGAGTTAAACAAATACCGAGAAGTATTCGACGCAAGAATGGAGTTCATTTTCAATTTCCAATCTATTGCAGTTGAATCAAAGGCCTTCATTTGGATTAGTCTTCCCTATCACTATAATAGATGAATCTTCTTGTATTTCATTACTGGAGATTAAACCGCAAAGGAAAGCATGATGTGGATGCATCCTGGTAAGGGGCTCTGTATTACAGAAAATTATCAAACGTACTACAATGCATAAAAATATATTATAGCCTCAAATGGGAGATCACTACAAGAAAAACTGTCAAAAGTGATGGTTCGTCTCCTTTTTGTCGCCAAAAAAGTGACGAAAATGAGACAAAACTTTCACTACATGAATAGTGACCATTTTGAGACGGTTTGGAGACGACTTAGGTATATCGTCTCTAATTTGTCACCGATAAGAGACGAAAATGAGACGAAATACTTGAAGATATATTCTCCGTCTCCATTTCGTCTCTCTTTTAGAGACGGAATGGAGACAAACTCTTGACACATTTTTTTCAATTTATTTAAATTTTCCCCCAAGAAGTTCAAACAAAAAATAAATTATATTTTTGGAGATGGACCATCCATTCTGTCTCCAATTTTGGAGACAGACCTTGGTTCCGTCACTATTTTGGAGACGGACCCAAAGTTTTGTCTCCATTTTTGGAGACGGAACCTTGGGACCGTTTTCAAAATTAGAGACGAAATGGATGGTCCGTCTCCATTTATGTAATTTATTTTTTATTTGAATTTTTTGGGAGAAATTTAAACAAATTGAAAAAAATGTATCAATGGTTTGTCTTCATTCTGTCTCGAAAAGAAAGACGAAATGGAGACAGAAAAAGGTTTTCGTCTCCAATTTGTCTCCAATAAGAAACGAAAATGAGACGACATGCTTGAAGATATGTTATCTGTCTCCATTCTGTCTCCCTTTTGGAGGCGGAATGAAAACGAACTCTTGACACATTTTTTTTCAATTTGTTTAAATTTTTCTCCAAAAAATTCAAACAAAAAAAAATTCTATTTTTAGAGACGAACCATCCCTTCCGTCTCCAAAAGGGAAACGGAACCAAGGTCCGTCTCCAAATGGATGGTCCGTCTCAAAAAATTAATTTTTTGGGGAGAAATTTAAACAAATTAAAAAAAACATGTCAAGGGTTCATCTCCATTACGTCTTCAAAAGGGAGACAAAATAGAGACGAACCCTTTTTTAAAAAATTTATTTAAATTTTTCCCAAAAAATTCAAACAAAAAAATTATATTTTTGGAGACAGACCATCCATTTCATCTCTAAAAGGGAGATGGAGCCAAGGTCCGTCTCCAAAAATGTTTTTTTTTTGTTTGAATTTTTTGGGGAGAAATTTAAACAAATTAAAAAAAAAATGTGTCAAGGGTTCGTCTCCGCACATAGACGAAAAAGAGACAACATGGTTGAAGATATGATTTGTCTCCATTTCATCTCCAAGTTGAGACGGATAGGAGACGGAAATTAGTGTTAAATATATAATGTTATGTAGTTAAGAATTTAATCTTGCCATTTAATAATTAAATAAATTAAAAATTATTTTAAATAACTAAATAATCTAATAATGATACTTAATAATTAAATAAAAAATATATATATATATACTAATTTTATTTTAATTTAGAATTTCATTAAATAATAATAATTAACAATTAAATTACTACATAAATAGTAAAAAAATTAATAATAATAAATTATAAATTATAAAAAATCCCCATATTAAAAAAAAAATTACTAATAATTTTTTAAAAAGAAATAAAGCAAAAAAGCGACGGACCTAAGAAAGGATTGGATCCGTTTCCCAGCCACTTTTAAAAATTGGTTGAGGGCACAGATCATGCCCTCAGCCAATTTTTGTTATATAAACCCCAACCCCCCCTCCCGTATATCCAACACCCAATACTGTGACGCCTGAGAATTTTACCATAAATCTATTTATAACTGTTGCATATATATTTGCGCATTTCTACGTGCATCATCTTTCTTACTTAATTGTTTTTATTAGAGGTTACTATTTATAAAAATTTTGACAGTCTCGAAACTTAGATTTTATATTTTTTCTAGATCATAGGACATCTAGAAGGAATCGAGACCTAGTCATTTTGGGCTTTCGAGCTTAGGAGCGTGCGATTAGAAAATAGATTTCATGTCTTTTGAATAGTGTTACGTAAGAATAGTGTTAATTGCAACTAAAAAAAACATTTGAAATTGCATTTTGGCCTTAGTTGATCAAGTTTTTGGGATTAATTGACTCAAATTAATAGACATACACATACATATAATAAACCCAACTCATAAATTAAAAACAAAAACACATAACTTGTCATCAAAACAAATGCAAAAATGCCATCCTTGTCCCTCCACTTGGCCGTCCACCTCTAGGAGAAGAAAGGAGGATTTTTCATCTTCAAAGCTTGATCTTGGATGCTCCCTAAGGCTTCTACAGGTGATATCAACCTAGCTCAAGCTTGTTCTTGCATCTACTAAGCTTGTTTATGTGAGGGAGTTCAATTTTTTTTAAAAATTAAAGTTTGTGCATCTTGTTGAATTTCTTATATTTGTTGATTATAGCTCTAAAACTTGTTATACATGCTTATAATATGCTTAATAGATGCTATAGAGTTAACTTTTGAAGCTTATTATCAATGTTTATGGTTAAAAGTTGAGATTGAACAAAAGAGGTGATGAATAGTGCACGTTTTTAGGGTTTGAATAAAAATCGCTAATTAGCTTGAATTGAGACTTCTATTAGATACTCTAGGCCCTAGTGAAGCTAGTTGAAAGCCATGTGAGGTTGAATCAACCAAAACTAAGCTAAATTGCATAATTAGTCGACTTTAAAAATGAGACTTTTCTTGTCGAGAAATCCGGGCAAGTTTGGGCTTTGATTCGGGTATCCTTGAGCTAAGGAAGCACATTTGGTGCTTTCGTTTCTCGAAAATGGGGTTCGGTTAGTATAGTTGTAGCTCAAACCTGTTCGGGGCCTTCCCGAACTTTTGCTTCTAAAATGAGTTTTTATGATTTTAATAGGTGTCTTTGGACTTAATTAAGAATATAGAAAGATTAGGATATGATTTGGAAACCTTGAAACACGCATAGGAGAAAGAAAACTTGGTTAAAGAAAGGGAAAAAGTAGTTTTTAGCCGTTTTAGTTGCATTTGGAACTTGTTGTGGAATTGTCTTGTCTTGTATTGAATATCTAAGATATAATTAAGCTATTTGAGTAGCTTGTGGGAAATATTTATGTTGATTGCTTCTTTTGGGATCTTAATGCTATATTCATGCTTATGTGAGCTTATATCGTGCTTATATGTGAGGGCGGCCTACTTTGTTGACCCTCTTACGTGTTATGTGATATCTTGATTGCTTGTGACTTGTCTCGGGGTTGCGCAACCTTTTCGGACATGGTAGTGTCGAGAAACACGGGCGGCATCAGGCTTGCCGTGCTCCCTCAACTACCATGGTGCCTATTCCTTTCTCACTGAGGCATACTCCATTACCCCAGAGGCGTGGTTCACCTGCCGGGCATGGACCTACCTCGGGAGAAAGGGTCGTAGGATCGGGGTACATCCGGAGTATCCCAATTGTTGGTGTTTGGGGTTAGCCGGCATGTTCGTGAAGTTCGTGGTTCGTGACTTGTGATTTAAGACTTGAAGTGCAACCGTATCCTTTTTAAAGTGGTTAATTACTTGACTTTCTATCTTGCTGGTTTATGTTATATATATATGTTCTTGTGTTTGCATATCATATTGCACGCCGGTATGTTGCATCACCTCCCTCGCTGGGCAACATTGTTGCTCATTCTTCATTTAATATGTTTCAGGAGAAGCTGAGGTGAATACCCAGCTGTTAGAAGTAGAAGAAGAAGAAGAAGAAATTCACGTAGATCAGAATCCGTGACTTTGTGTGCTAAGGTGGATCTTATGTGCAGTTTGCGTGGAGTTCATGTTAAATATTGTATTTTGAGACCTTGGGGTCTTGTGTATATGTTTAGTAGTTGTAGTCTTGTATGTTAGCGAAAGATGTTGGATTGTAATAATGAATTCTAGATTTCATCTTCTATTGCATGCTTGGAGTGTTCATTATCCTACATATAGAACTTAAAATTATAATTGTATCTAACTACTTTTGGTTAAAACCAACTTACCTCGCATGCTTGTGTGCTTAAGAATATTGTTGTTGCTCCAAGGCTCGGATGGCCTTGTGAATTTAACTTGGCTTTGGAGATTTTAGAAGATATGTTGTATAAGTTGTTGTTTATAGTTCAAATGTCATATGTGACTATTCGCAGGTATTAGTTTAGTCCTTGGTACAGCGGAGACTCTGTCCGAGTAACGAGTCCGAGCTTGACCTTTAGCGTGGGGTTGGGTTCGGGGTGTTACACTTTAGGTAGTATCAGAGCTACTTGAATGCTTGAAGCCGGGTTAACTTCCTTGGCATGTGGGTAGTGGTCTATATGTGAAAGTGAATTATGTGAATATGTGATTGTTTAATTGTTTAAGTACTTAGATAAAAGACATGCTAGCACGAAAAGGAATGATAAAGCATGACATGATAAGAATATGAAAAGTTAGTGTTTAATGTTGTTAAGTGTTTTATATGTGAGTAAAATGTTTGAAAACAATGTGTATATTATCTTTGCATAGTTTATTTACCTATTATAATATTATGTTCTTCTAGCATTGAAATGAGGAGACGGGGTAGACCAAGGAGAGAGTTGGAGGAAGCCCCCAGACAGGATGTACCAGGGCAAGATACAGGGGCAGCCGAGGATGTACCGCAGGGTCAAGAACCGAGTAATGCCCAGATTTTGGCCACAATGGCCACCGTAATGAATACCATAGCTCAGTTTGTGGTTCAGCAGGGTACAGCAGGTGTCGGCAGAGGTAATCCGGCTGCAAGAGCAGAGGGCAGTGGTACTGTAGGGGGTAACTTGTTTGATAAATTCCTGCATCACGGGGCATATAGTTTTTATGGTAAGCCTGATGACATGAAAGCAGAGATGTGGTTAAGTAAATTCGAGAAATTGCTGCGATACTTGAGTACAATGATGAAATAAAGATTACCTATGCTTCCTTTTTAATGGAGGGTGACGCCGAGGAGTGGTGGCGCACTATTAGAGAGAAATTGGATGCTGAGAGGGTCCAGCATGTATGGGCTGACTTTGTTCGGGAGTTTTGGGATAAATATGTATCAGTTGTAGCCTGTGAGTGACATCAGGATGAATTCATAGCTTTGAAATAGGGGAACATGACTGTAGATTAGTATGAGGCTACCTTTACTAGACTATCTCGATATGTGCCAGCTTTAGTTCAGCCGGAGGATGTGAAGATCCAGAGATTTATCAGAGGGTCGAGGAGTGACATCATGCTTAATTTGTCTTCGCAAGATTATCCAAACTATGCTGCAGTAGTCAGGGCCGCATCGAGATATGAGAAATGTAAGGCAGATGTGTTAGCTCAGTCAAGTAAACGTCAGTTTCAGTCTCAGAGTCAGGGTTATCAGAGGCAGTATCAGCAGCCTAGGCAGACCCAGAGTTATCCAGGACCAGTTAAGATACAGTCACAACCGAGACCAGCTCAGAGCCAGCCACAGGGACAGTCACAGACCCGACCAGTGACTGCTAGATCTCAGCAAGGTAGTTCTGCTACATCTACTTATAGGGGCCCTATAGGAGGTGCTGCTGCTAAAAAGAATCTACAATGTACTCATTGCAACCGCAAAGGCCACACAGAGGCTGAGTGTTGGAGGAAATTGGGTCGTTGCACAGGTTGTGGCAGTGATCAGCATAGAGTTAGAGATTGTCCCAAGTTTAAATATGGTCAGGGTGAGACTTAAGACCAGGGTGCCCAGATTAGAGCTCCAGGAGCAGCCATTGTACCGCGGGGTCAGGCTCAGGTATTTGCACTCGACCAAGAGGAGTTTCTAGAGACGACGGTGGTGTGAAAGGTACTTTTCTTATTAATAGCCAGCCGGTAGTAGTTTTGATTGACACCGGGGCTACACATTCATTCATTACTCCTGCATGTGCACAGTCTACTACATTAAAAGTTGATAAATTGCCGTATGTGATTGAAGTAAGTAATCCTATAGGTTCTAAATTTGTTACGGAGTCTGTGTGTAAAGATTGTAATAATTGCATTGAGGGTTGCATGTATCCTATTGACTTGATAATCATGCCATTTCGGGACTTTGAAGTTATTTTGGGGATGGATTGGTTGGGGCAATATTATGCATGTTTGGACTATAGGATGAAAGTTTTAACTTTAGAAGTACCTAACCAACCTGTTATTAAAGTAACTGGGAGTCGAAAATCTACTGGGACTCGTATCATATCTTCCATTAAAGCTACTAAAATGCTGAGTAAAGGTTATGATGCATACTTAGCTTATTTAATTAATCGGCCTGGAGATAAATTGAAATTGAATGAAGTACCTGTTATAAAAGAGTTTTCGGGGGTTTTCCTTGAGGAGTTGCCTGGATTACCACCTGATAGGGAGATTGAGTTTGTGATTGACTTGTTGCTGGGAACTAATCCTATCTCGAGAACCCCGTATAGAATGTCTCCCCCTGAGTTACAGGAATTGAAAATTCAGCTACAGGGTTTACTTGAAAAAGTTTTATTCAGCCTAGTTCGTCACCGTGGGGTGCTCCCGTGTTATTTGTGAAAAAGAAAGATGGTACTCTGCGTCTGTGCATTGATTATCGAGGTCTTAATCAGGTGACGGTGAAAAATAAATATCATTTGCCCTTAATTAAGGAGTTGTTTGATCAGCTACAGGGTGCTGTTGTGTTTTCTAAATTTGATCTTAGGCAAGGTTATTATCAGTTGAGGATCCGGAAAGAGGATGTACCTAAGACTGCATTTAGAACTAGGTACGACCACTATGAGTTTGTTGTTTTACCATTTGGTTTGACAAATGCTCCAGCCGCCTTTATGGATTTGATGCAGAGAGTGTTTCGACCCTATCTTGATCAGTTTGTTGTGATTTTTATTGATGATATATTAGTATATTCTAAATATGAGTCAGAGCATGAAGAACATTTGAAAATTGTGCTTTAAACCCTGCAAGAACACAAATTGTATGCCAAATTTAGCAAATGCGAATTCTAGTTGAAACAGGTTGCCTTTTTAGGTCATATCATTTCACATTAGTGAATATCTGTTGATCCTACTAAAATTGAGGTGGTTATGTCATGGAAAAGACCTGAAACTGTCACGGAAGTCCATAGTTTCTTGGGATTAGCGGGCTATTATAGGCGATTTGTTAAATATTTTTCAAAGATTGCAGGGCCTTTGACTATATTAACTCAGAAAAGAACTGTGTTTAATTGGGATGATAGATGTGAAGCCAGCTTCCAAGAGTTGAAAAAGAGACTTACTACTGCACCTATCCTTGCTTTGCATAAGGGGACTGAAAACTTGGTGATTTACAATGATGCTTCGAAAGAAGGCTTGGGTTGTGTTCTTATGCAAAATGGTAAAGTGATAGCATATGCCTCTAGGAAACTGAAACCATATGAACTCAATTATCCTACACATGATCTTGAGCTTGCTGCTGTTGTCTTTGCTTTGAAGAAATGGCGTCATTATTTGTGGGGTAATAAATTTGAAATATTTACTGACCATAAAAGTTTAAAATACATGTTTTCTCAAAAAGATCTGAATATGAGACAAAGGTGTTGGCTAGAACTGTTAAATGATTATAATTGTACCATTAGCTATTTGCCGGAAAAAGCTAATACTGTTACAGATGCACTAAGCTGAAAAGCTTCTATGGCTAGTTTGATAATCGAGGACTGGGAGATTGTGGAAGAGCTATGTTTGTGGAAACCAGAGGCTTTTAGATCAGGTATTCAATTTGCTAGCCTACAAATCCAATCTCTATTGCTATCTAGAATCAGAGAAGTGCAACAATCAGATTCTCAGTTATTGAAGCTACTAGAGAAGTCCAAATGAGGAGAGTCCGACTTCAAGTTGCATGATGATGGACTACTTAGGTACAAAAATAGAATTTGTATTCCTAGTAATTCGATTGTGAAAGATGAGATTCTTGCTGAGGCTCATGCTTCTAAATACACAATTCATCTTGGAAGCACTAAAATGTACAGAGATTTAAAATAGAATTTATGGTGGAACAACATGAAGAGAGAGATAGCTGATTATGTAGCTAAGTGTTTGACTTGTCAGAAAGTTAAGGCAGAACATCAGAGGCCGGCAGGATTGTTGCAGCCATTAGAGATTTCGGTATGGAAATGGGACCAGGTTACTATGGACCTTGTGTCGGATTTACCGAGATCACTACGAGGTAATGATTTTGTGTGGGTTGTAGTAGACAGGTTGACGAAGAGTTCACATTTTATTGCTACAAAGAAAACAGATTCTCTTAATAAATTAGCCGAGTTATATGTTCAAAATATTGTGACATTGCATGGAGTCCCATCTCAGATAGTATCAGACAGGGATCCCAGGTTTATATCACAATTCTGGCAGAAACTACAAAAGGCTTTGGGGACTAATTTGAGTTTTAGTACTGCATATCACCCGCAGACGGATGGCCAGTCAGAGAGAACTATCAGGATACTGGAAGACATGTTGAGAGCTTGTGTTCTGGATTTTGGCAAGAATTGGGAGAAGTACCTACCTTTAGCGGAGTTTGCTTATAATAACAATTATCAAGCTACTATTGGCATGGCACCCTACGAAGCACTTTACGGGCGGAAATGTAGGTCTCCGTTGTATTGGGATGAGGTAGGTGAGATGAAAACAGTTGATCCGGCTATTCTACCTGAGATGATCAAAATGGTAGATAATGTGAAGCTTATAAAGAAAAGGATGCTTACAGCTCAGAGTCGGTAGAATAATTATGCTGATAGACGTCGACGGGACTTAGTATTTTCAAAGGATGATCGTGTATTCTTGAAAGTCTCTCCGTGCAAGGGTTTGATTCGACACGGAAAATGAGGTAAACTTAGCCCTAGATACGTGGGACTATTTGAAATCATTGAGAAGGTTGGGGATTTAGCTAACAGATTGGCATTACCTCCGAGTTTGGGCCGGATTCATGATGTTTTCCATGTCTCACTGTTGAGGAAATATAATCCTGATCCGTCGCATATTATTGAGCCAGAACCGTTGGAGATTGATGAGTCTTTAGTATATATTGAGAAACCTGTTCGAGTGCTTGATCGAAAGATTCAGGAACTTCGAACTAAAAGTATTCCTATGGTAAAAATTCTTTGGGATCATCATGGGGTTGAGGATGCCACTTGGGAATGAGAAAATCATATCAGAGAGAAGTATCTAGAGCTTTTTGCCGAATCATGTAAGAATTGTGAGGACGCAATTAGTTTAAGGGGGAGAGGGTGTGACGCCCGAGAATTCTACCATAAATCTTTTTATAACTGTTGCATATCTATTTGCGCATTTCTACATGCATCATCTTTCTTACTTAATTGTTTTTATTAGAGGTTACTATTCATAAAATTTTTGACCTCCTCGAAAGTTAGATTTTATATTTTTCCTAGATCATAGGACATCTAGAAGGAATCGAGACCTAGTCATTTTAGACTTTCGAGCTTAGGAGCGTGCGTTTAGAAAATAGATTTCATGTCATTTGAATGTGTTACGTAAGAATAGTGTTAATTACAACTAAAAACATTTGAAATTGCATTTTGACCTTAGTTGATCAAGTTTTTGGGACTAATTAACTCAATTAATAGACATACACATACATATAATAAACCAAACTCATAAAATTAAAAACAAAAACACATAACTTGTCATCAAAACAAATGCAAAAATGTCATCCTTGTCCCTCCACTTGGCCGTCCACCTCTAGGAGAAGAAAGGAGGATTTTTCATCTTCAAAGCTTGATCTTGGATGCTCCCTAAGGCTTTTACAAGTAATATCAACCTAACTCAAGCTTGTTCTTGCATCTACTAAGCTTGTTTATGTGAGGGAGTTCAATTTTTTTTTGAAGTTAAAGTTTATGCATCTTGTTGAATTTCTTATATTTGTTGATTATAGCTCTAAAACTTGTTATACATGCTTATAATATGCTTAATAGATGCTATAAAGTTAACTTTTGAAGCTTATTATCAATATTTATGGTTAAAAGTTGAGATTGAACAAAAGAGGTGATGAATAGTGCACGTTTTTAGGATTTGAATAAAAATCACTAATTAGCTTGAATTGAGACTTCTATTAGATGCTCTAGGCCCTAGTGAAGCTAGTTGAAAAGCCATGTGAGGTTGAATCAACCAAAACCAAGCTAAATTGCGTAATTAGTCGACTTTAAAAAGGGGACTTTTCTCGTTGAGCAATCTGGGGCAAGTTTGGGCTTTGATTCGGGTATCCTTGAGCTAAGGAAGCACATTTGGTGCTTTCGTTTCACGAAAATGGGGTTCGATTAGTATAGTTGTAGCTCAAACCCGTTCGGGGCCTTCCCGAACTTTTGCTTCTAAAATGAGTTTTTATGATTTTAATAGGTGTCTTTGGACTTAATTAAGAATATAGAAAGATTAGGATATGATTTGGAAACCTTGAAACACGCATAGGAGAAAGAAAACTTGGTTAAAGAAAGGGGAAAAGTAGTTTTTAGCCGTTTTAGTTGCATTTGGAACTTGTTGTGGAATTGTCTTGTCTTGTATTAAATATCTAAGATATAATTAAGCTATTTGAGTAGCTTGTGGGAAATATTTATGTTGATTACTTCTTTTGGGATCTTAATGCTATACTCGGACATGGTAATGTCGAGAAACACGGGCGGCATCGGGCTTGCCGTGCTCCCTCGACTACCATGGTGCCTATTCCCTTCTCACTAAGGCATACTCCACTACCCCAGAGGCGTGGTTCACCTGCTGGGCATGGACCTACCTTCGGAGAAAGGGTCGTAGGATCGGGGTACATCCGGAGTATCCCAATTGTTGGTGTTTGGGGTTAGCCGGCATGTTCGTGAAGTTCGTGGTTTGTGACTTGTGATTGAAGACTTGAAGTGGAACCGTATCCCTTTTAAAGTGGTTAATTACTTCGCTTTCTATCTTGCTGGTTTATGTTGTATATATATGTTCTTGTGTTTGCATATCATATTGCACGCCGGTATGTTGTATCACCTCCCTCGTTGGGCAACATTGTTGCTCACTCCTCATTTAATATGTTTCAGGAAAAGTTGAGGTGAATCCCCAACTGTTAGAAGTAGAAGAAGAAGAAGAAGTTCACGTAGATCAGAATCCGTGACTTTGTGTGCTAAGGTGGATCTTATGTGCAGTTGCGTGGAGTTCATGTTAAATATTGTATTTTGAGACCTTGAGGTCTTGTGTATATGTTTAGTAGTAGTAGTCTTGTATGTTAGCGAAAGATGTTGGATTGTAATAATGAATTCTAGATTTCATCTTCTATTGCATGCTTGGAGTGTTCATTATCCTACATATAGAACTTAAAATTATAATTGTATCTAACTACTTTTGGTTAAAACCAACTTACCTCGCATGCTTGTGTGCTTAAGAATATTGTTGTTGCTCCAAGGCTCGGATGGCCTTGTGAATT
Organism: Ehretia macrophylla; assembly: GCA_037974665.1. NCBI lineage: Eukaryota > Viridiplantae > Streptophyta > Magnoliopsida > Boraginales > Ehretiaceae > Ehretia > Ehretia macrophylla. Next base: position 55,477,838 of record CM075779.1, read on the forward strand.
TAACTTGGCTTTGGAGATATTAGAAGACAGGTTGTATAAGTTGTTGTTTATAGTTTAAATGTCATATGTGACTATTCGCAGGTAATAGTTTAGTCCTTGGTACAGAGGAGACTCTGTCCGAGTGACGGGTCCGAGTTTGACCTTTAGTGTGGGGTTGGGTTCGGGGTGTTACAAATACCTTACCCCCCACTCCTTACACCCCTCCCCTTCCCCTTCCCCTTCCCCTTCCCCCATTAAGGTTAGATATATATGTATATTTTTGTATATGTATATGTATATGTCTTCCCCTTCCCCTTCCCCCATTAAGGTTAGATATATATGTATATTTTTGTATATGTATATGTATATGTATATATAGATGTATAAATATATGTAGATGTAGTTGTATATGTAGATATATATATATATAGTAGTATGTATATGTGCATGTGTATGTGTATGTGTATGTATATGAGTATATATATATATATATATATATATATATATATATATATATATATATATATATATGTATATATATATATAAAAGTATATATATGCATATATACCTATTTTTTTTGGTAGATGTATGTTTATTTTTTTTTTTTTGGGTTTTTGTTTTTTTTTTTCATTTTTTTGGGCTTTTTGTTTTATTCTTTTTAGACATATATAAATAAATAAATAAATATATATATATATATATATATATATATATATATATATATATGTATGTATGTATATATATGCATATATACCTATATTTTGTTGGTAGATGTTAGTTTTTTTTTCTTTTTTTTGGGGTTTTTCTTTAATTTTTTATTTTCAGTTTGATTTTTATTTTATTTTTTTTCCTTTATTCGTTATTTATATATTTTGTATTTTAGTTTTGAATTTTATTTTCAATTTTTAGTTTTCTTTGTTTACTAAGAGTTCATTCAATTTTGATCTCATTTTAAGGTAATTCATTTTTTTACTTTTATTTAAAATTTGGAATTTTCCATGATTTAAAGGTTTTTTTTTAAAATTTCAGCTTTATTTAGTTTTTTTTTCCTTTCATATATATATATATATATATATGTGTGTGTGTGTGTGTGTGTGTGTGTATGTGTGTGTGTGTATGTGTGTGTATAAGTGATATATTTTGGTAAATATATGATTTTTTGTAGTTTTATCATGACTTTAGGGTTTTTTTTTTTATAAAAAATTCAGATTTATTTATTTTTTTCTTTCACATTTGACATAATCCGAATTTAATAACTTTTTAATTTAAATTATTTTTTTTAAAAGAATTAAAAAAATGTGACGGAAAGGAGGCGAAATGTGAGGGAGACGGAAATGAGACGAAATGTGAGATAGACGGAAAGGTGACGAAATGTGAGAGATACGAATTGGAGACAAAATGTGAGAGAGACGGAAAGGAGACGAAATGTGAGAGAGACAGAAAGGTGACGAAATGTGAGAGATAAGAATTGGAGATGAAATGTGAGAGATAAGAATTGGAGACGAAATGTGAGGGAGATGGAAATGTAACGAAATATATTTTCGTCTCCATTTGAGACGAAACGGAGACGAAATACAAAATTAGAAACGATTCGAAAGGTAATGCTCGAGTTTCGTCTCCGTTCTATCTCTTGTTCAGATTGGAGACGGAAAGGAGATAAAAATGTGTTGTCTCCATTTCCGAAATTTCTTGTAGTAGATGTTATTGTGTTGATTTAGGTGAGGTTTCATGGTACACATTTATGTAACGTCAGATTGTTTAATCAAATTAGCCTAAAATGTTTAAATCCGTGTTGACTAAGAATGACTCTATTTCAAAGTGAGCGAGACTGCACTCACTTCAAGATTTTTGAAAACTAAACACAAATCTCTTATAAAATCGATATGGGACATAATATAGTGGAATACATATATAATCATTCAAATTGAATATGAACTCATCGAGTTTCAGAATAAAGTACTCCTTAAAAGTAAGATGAAATAGAAAAAAATATACTACATTTATCATAGCTTCATAAATAAAATGAAGAAAAGAATACACCATTTTTTCTCTCCTGGAAGAAAATAAATATTTGTTTTCTTAAAGTAAAAATGATCTCATATGCATGAAATCCCTTTTTAATTAATCTAAGCTTTATCTACCTAGAAGAGGAATTATCTGATTTTAATTCATCTAACCTAACTTCTTCTTCTTTTTTGTGTGGGTTTGGTTGTTTTATATATGTTGTAAAAGTACATAATTACCCTCAAACTTGAAAGAACTATAGAACCTTAACAAAAGATTCAAAGTGATACTTTCTAACTCTGGCGCTTTAGAGTTCAGACCAAAAATAAATAAAAAATTAGCAGTGATTAAGTGATAATTTGCCAAAATTTTAAGGGATTTGGACGCAAATTTATCCACTCTAAATATGGAATAAGGATGATTACATACACGCAAATTTGGTTGTTTGAAAATGATAAAAATGTTGTTGAATTCTTAAATCCACCATATCTTATGATTTTAGTTCATCTTACATAACTTCTTTTGTGTTTGTTTTCTAAATACTGAAAGGTGATCAAGTGATAATTTTTCAAACCTCAAGTAATCTAAATAAAAATTATCACTTCTAGAGATATAGTGTAAATGTAAGCACATATTCCCTCAATCCTAATTCTTTTTTCCCTTTTAAAACAATTCACGCAGGTGAACATTTTTTCTTCTTCTTACCAAAAAAAATAAAAAAATAAAAAACATTTTTTCGTCTGAGCAAAAAAAGCTATACTGATTCCCAAAAAAATTTCGCCTTGTACGGAGCCCTTAGCTTGCGAGGTTATCTAAGTTGATGGCCTATAAATAGTCCTCATGCTTCATGATTCTAGCGAGACCTTGTTTTATATATTTGAAATTGAGGTTTTAGCAAACATATATATATATATATATATATATATATATATATATATATATATATATATATATATATATATATATATATATTTATATTTTTTTTTTTTTTTCTTTTTTTACTTTTTATTTAAAGATGTAGCACCAAATTTATAATTTTTATTTGGACTCTTATTATTTATAATAATTGTCTTATTTATTGTAAATTTAGTTTACACCTTGAAATTATATATTGTAAACTGAAATCAATATTGCAATCTTGAAAAAGTAAAAAGCCCCATGGGTGATCCCTTTCTTCAATAGGGATAAACTCGTATGACTGCCATTCATAGATGGACAAACCAACACTTGCTTTAAATTTTTGAAGACATGCCAAAAGCGATAATAAAAATAAAAGAAATTACTTATTTTAAAGTGTATTTAGAGAGTAAAAGTGTTTAAAATAAATTACTTGTTTTTATTGTTGACCGTGATATTTATACTAATGGGAAAATTGTCCTTTGAGTTTTTTGGGTCCAATATTGTTGGGAATTTTAGAATAAATCTCCAAACCCGGATCATGCACATAAATAAGCGACACACAATATTTAACGTGGTTCATCCAACTTTGGCTACATCCACAAAGTAATTTCACTATTACTCAATATTCATGACTTTTTGTACGGATAAAGTCTAAACCCTCCTCACATGGCTTTATGTATGAGAAAGCCCCAAAACCCTCAATACATGAATATTCTCTCACTCACTACCCGGAGTACATTGAATATTCTCTCCCCCTCTTTATAGAGTGACCTCACAACTTTCACCTGGCTATGATTGGACCGAACCTACCCATTCAATCCCCAATAGATTAATCAGCTATACTGATTCCCGGGTCTACCTATCCCCGTATATGAATTACTACCCTAATTCATACACTGTATTTTGAATTTCTCTCACGAACTCAAAATACCTATTAGGCCTGCCACACCTAATTGATCTCTATTTCTGAGATGGTTTCCTTCTTCCGCCAACCCTTCTATTTATAACGCTGAGGAGGGGTTGGAGCTGGATGCACAAGCACCGAAAACAAAATTCTTTCGGTGCCCCTTTTTGTTTTTCAACAAATGAGGCACCACCTCATTTTTTCAACAAAAGAGGTGTTGTCTCTTTTTGGCCAAAAAGGGATGAACCCCATCAATTTCCCCCTTCAAACCCTTTTGAGGATGAACAACTGCTTCATAAGCTTATCCTGGCTCACTTAATTAGCAACTCAATTGGCTCCCCCATATCAGAACTTGAATACATGGTTGATACTGTTTTCATCTTGAAGATCTACGGTCTGTCTCCTTTGATCCAAACAACTTGCTCCCCCTGCTCAAATATCTTCCGCATTTTTTGCATTCTCTTCAGCCTGGCCACCGCTAATTGATGCATCATCAACCATCATTTTGATTTATCTCTCTCCAAGACTTAATTTTCTTTCATGGGTCATACTTTTTCATCAAAATTCGACAATCCACAAGGAATTTGACAAAGCGGACTGTAAATTCAGATTCAGGACGCCGAAAAAGTTTAGGAGTCCCTTGGTCAACAGTGAATAGTACACTGATAAATAGTATCGTATGAATAGTAACTTTGGTGAATAGTACTGTATGTGTGAACAGTAATACTATTCAAATATACCGAGCTCACAGAACTCCTCCTGCACGCGTCACACTGGATTAAAGCCTTCACTTGATCCAATCAGGTTGCAAGTGCACCATCTCCTCAATGCACCATGAAGCATCTAATCACCACTTTTAGATCTGAATTCAAAATGGATGGTTCACGTTCAACAACTGATATCTCACGATCTAACCGTCCGATTTTCAAACTGCTAACGCTGTTGGACTCCTTGTTGGACGGTGAACCTACTGCTGGTCTTCAAACTCCAATCGAGTCAACGGTCAATGTTGACCGACCCTGTAACAACCATGATTTCCTTTTCAGATCTCGGCCATCTCTGGCTTCCTCTAGTGGCAAGACAGGTATGGTTGGACTCCCCTCTGGACAAGGATTCAAATGATCTACTCCAATTTGAATTTGGAGTACCGAAAGTAGCCAAATCAAGAAATCACATCTCGACTTTCCTTCCTTCTCCGGTGAGGATCCGACCAATGGTGACTGACGTGGTTGGCATCAATTTGTTCCTCTCGTCGTTACGAGTCCACCGATACCCTTTATGTGTTGTTTCGTGCACAAATGAAGAAGATATGACATCATCTTCCTTCTTTGTTTTTCGAAAATTTATTAGCTCCCGCTAATTTATTAATTTTGGGTTATTTATCCATCTCATAAGATTTTGGAAATTAAAAAATATTAAAAATATAAGTTTAATCTAATTATTGTTATATAAATAGTGTAAAATTAAAAGATAAGTCTAATCTATTATTTTATGTAAATAATATAAAATTAAAAAATAAAATTACAACTTTACCATTAATGCACTAAAGTCTTACGTTACGTAAAATGTCATTTTGGTACTTTTTTTTACATTTTTTTATTGCGTGACACAAAAAAGAGCTGATTAAGTTTTTCACAAATATATTGTCCGTCGTTTAATTCCTCACCGATTAAAAGTTAGGGTCAAAGGATCCCGAGCAACTATAGGACTTCGACCACTAGCACCGAGCTCTGAAAAAATATTAAAGAAAAACTTTTGGTAAAAGGATAAAAGATGCTGAAAATTCACAAAAAACTTAAAAGATGTGAAGAAAAGTTTTAGAAAAAAATACAAGAGTCTCCCTCATGAGTAGAATTTTGCTCGAGTGAGCAAGGACGAATTTAGGATTCTTCTCAATGAATGTTAAAATACATAATTTTTTAATTATATGAGTACATTTTTTTAATAGAGACTAATTTATTTTTTTGACTAAGAACATATAAATATTTAATTTTTTTCTTGAAAAACACATAAAACTTTTAATTTTTTTTGGACCAATGAGCGTTGATTTGCATCCACCATGGCTCTAATGTGCATCCACCAGTGAAAGTGAATGGTCTATCATGAATAAAATTTTGGTTGGGATAAGTGTTCTAAAAATACAATCGTTCCACATTAACAAAATTTAACAAAATTTATAATACTAAGTATAATCTCTTGTCAATTAAAAATTATAGATTTGCTCCAGCGTGAATGGACAATTATGTGTATAGATATAGTCATGTTATAGGCCCACTAAATTAAAAAAGAAAACAGATCCGTTCCCTCGTGTACTTGGATAAATATATGTATATTGAAGATTAGATATGGCTATGTGTATGTATAGGTCATGCACGAAAGGCCTTGGCCCTAGCGCAGTAGCGCGTGTGCTATCATTGATTTGCTAACGGTTTGGCGGTGAGGGATTTGGTATTGGATTGGGCCTCTAAGCTTACTTGGGCTTAAGCATAAAAATATTTCCAATACCTTCTCATACGTTATAAACATCTACGACTATAATGTGCACATTATTTAACTTAGAACAGTAGTTGACTTACAAATAGAAGAAATGACAAAAAAGAAAGAAACTTACAATAAAAATTTATAGACCTTCAAGTGGGCATTATGCCCTTGTTACACAACAATTTTTTAGAGGAAGGGCCAAATAAGGGGGACAACAGGTAGGAGAAATGGAGGTTTGGATTTTAGAAGGATTTGGTGTTTTTCATCTTTTATAAAAGATGATTACTTATAAATCTAATCATATTAGAGCTCGTTAGAAAGTAATTGGTCTAGAAGTGATTGGGGAGAATTGTGACTGCCTTTCCTACCAAAAAGCTAACCCACCGGGTTTTTTCTAGACTAAACCTTCGGGTTTTTTTTTTGTTTCATACATGCTAGTCGAAGAATTTGCTCCAGAGCTACTATTCTGCCTAGTGTATTTTCCTGCCCACCTTGATTGTATGAAGAAATCACTGCACTCGTCCCCTGTCGCAAACAGACTGACTTAAATACAGGGGCAAGATCATTCACTCGCACTCTGGAAGGAAATACTACCAATTTAAATGAGAACCACCTCTCTGATCATATACGGCAGATGGAAACAGGCTATGCTTGTTCAACGTAACTGGAAATGGTAAAATTCAGCCTCGATTTCCAGGCTTCATACCAAACCATCAGCTGCAGTAGAATGATGCATCTCCCTATGCAATGGAAAAGGCATTACAAAGATTTGAAAATGATAGCCGACTCTTTCAGGGTTGTCTGATAGGATAACCACTGATTTGTGGATATACAATTTGAGAAATGCTGCCAAGAATATGACTACAAGAGAACCGGATTGGTTTAAGCTTTGCAGAGGCTTAACTTCAACTTGTTTACACGGCGAGAAGCTTAGCAGCTCTCGTGACCAAGGAACAATTTTTGTCAGCGATAGTATTCACAGATGTTCTTCTGCACTACACGTCTATTTTTATGTACATTCAGCGCAGAAGAATCAAATTTTGAAGGAGTGGAGCTTTTAAAGATACGTATTCTCAGGGAGATCACATCCATACTATTCCTCTCTCAAACTGCAGTATTTCACTCTTCTGATATTGATCCAATAGCATCAGGTTATTCAGCACTTGTATTTAGTCTGTCTCACTGCTTTAAGGAATAACCGCACTGCAGCCAGGAGCTTTCGGAGATCCTTTATTTGACAAGACGACCCTCATTCTTTCAGCCTTCTCCCATCTATCAGAAGCTGCATAGATATTTGATAGCAATACACAATATTCACCATCACGAAGAATACTTTCGCACTTCAATTTGTCAACCTCTTGCAGCACTTGGTGTGCCATGGCTGTATCGGTATGAGTTCGACATGCACCAAATAGAGCCCCTAGAACTATGTCATTTGGTCTCATTGGCATCCGCTTGACTAAATCATAAGCTTCTTGTAATCTCCCTGCACGTCCCAAAAGGTCCACCAAACACCCGTAATGCTTGACGCTGGCTGTTAATCCGTATTTCTCTATCTTCGAGAAAGTTTCTAATCCTTCCTTTACTAGTCCACCATGTGCACAAGCAGATAAAACAGAGAGAAAGGTTATATCATCTGGCTTCTCACCTGTACTCTCCACTTGGTTCAGGAACTCCAGTGCCAACTCACATTGGCCGTGCATAGCAAAACCTGAGATCAAAGCATTCCAAGCAGCATAATTCTTATGTTCCATCCCTTCAAAGATCAATCTTCCATGGTACAAATCCCCACATTTCGCATACATGTCAACCAATGCGTTCAGAACATACTGATTCATTTCCATCCCCTTTTGCATTATTATCTCGTGTACTTCCTTTCCAACATCCAGCAAACCTAACTGAGTACAAGCTGATAAAACGCTCACCAACGTAACCTCATCTGGCTCAAACTCTTCAAGCTGCATTCTCCTAAATGTATCCAAAGCCTTCTCACAATAACCATTTTGTGCATATCCGGATATCAATGAATTCCAATTCACCAAATTTCTACATTCCATCCGATCAAAAATGGTCTTAGCCTTTTCGACATCTCCCTTCTTAAAATACCCCGATATCATCACTGACCACACATAAAAATTCCTCTCCCTCATAGCCTCAAACACTTCCATAGCCCCCTCCATATCCCCATTACTCGCATACCCATCAACCATCACTGTCCAAGTCACCACATTCCTCATCTCTTCCGGCATCCCATCAAAAAACTGCCTAGCCATGATCAAATCGCCATTTTTCGCTTACCCATCAATCATTTCATTCCAAGTCACCGATGTTCGTATCAACATCTCTTCAAACAACAAAGACGCAGACTTTGTATCACCATTCCTCATGTGCCCTCCCACCATTGCATTCCATGTTACCACATTCCTCTCGGGCATAAAATCAAACACTCTACGCGAATTCATCACATCACCACATTTACCATACATATCTACTAATCCAGTCCCCACCATTACATCAACTTCTACACCTCCCTTAATAGCTTCACAATGCAAAGCCTTTCCAAGGCTAAGCATTGAAAGTGAAGCACAAGCTTTAAGTACTAATGGCAAAACACCTAATATTAAGCTCCCATTACCGCGATTTCGAGTATATATCAAAACAGCTTCTTTAGGTTTCTTTCGTAAGATACAATTCCTTATATGATAAAACCAATTTGTTGATAGGTCTTTTATGCTTTTCAAAGGGTAAAAATAAAAACTTTGTTTGGGCAAAATTGATTTTGGCTCCAAAACACTGCAATTTTCGCGGTTTTGATGTTTATTTTGGGTTACAAATTGATGATAGTTGGCGAATTTTTCTGGGTTTTGGTTTAAATTTCTTGTTTTCATATCAAAGTTTCAATCTTTAACATGTATAAACTATTATAATGTTGAATTAATTTTTTTTTAAACTTCGTTGCTATTTATAGCTTTTGGATGTTTTTTGAGTTACCAAAAATGCCCTTGTCTTTACAGATTCTTGAAATAATTATTTATTAATATCAATAATTATTTATTAATATATGTACATTCATATTATGCCATTTACTCTAGTTTCGTCCAATTTCGTGCCGTTTATTTCCGAAGAGGTTCGGGCAAAAAATCATGCTAAAAGATTTCAATCAAATCTTGTGGAAGAAAACTTGACCAATCAGCTATACTTCGTGATCTTTTAACACATTAGATGTTAAGAATATTTTGTTTTTGGTCGAAAAAGACTAATTTATTATTGAAAAAGCTAAATAAATTACAAAGTCCTATCCCACATTATCAAAATAGTTATTCTCATACTAGGAGAAAAATTAACAAATCAGTCAATAATTAATTTATCACAAGATTAGTGGGGGGAAACAAATTCATAAGGAACAATATGAACAGCATTATTAGTAGGAATTTGAGCATTAAGAACATTCTTGTGTAAATGATTTCACTTTAGGTGATTTTTACGTTGAAATTGTATATGTCTAACTTCGATTATTAATAAAATACTTTTGCTTCATTAGCAAAAAAAAAAAACTTATCAAAAGATATGCTTTTTGTAAGTCAACCCGCAACTTTGGTAATAGTTCGTTTGATGCACTAAAATCTTGCATAAGGGATCTCAATAGCAACTTCAGATGTTAATACTATTGAAACATGTAAAATTAGCTCTAGTATGATAGATAATCGAATCAATTTTTTAGTTTGAGTCAGGTCAAAAGGTGTTGAGATTGAAATTGCCGTAATAATATTAGATTAATGATACTAAATTATTACTCTGTCTCTAAAATAATATTAATAAACACTGATAGTAAAGTCATATTCTAGTTTAAAAGCAAGAGCCTCAACTTGAAATGGGAATTGACATTAGAAACTCTATATATTTAAATCAGTGGGTGAACCATGTAATTGCTACAAATGACTGCAATTGTAGATGTTTTAACGTTTATTTTAGGTTGAAAATTGATGTTTATTTGTTGTTGTATAACATAAAAATCGTGATTCAAGATTTTTTCTTTTTTTCTTTGGATGATATGGAGATTAACTAGCGGAGTTTGATCATCACATTATCTGATAGATTTCGATTCTGGGTGTAGCGTGTGTCTTATAGCCCCACACACGCACCAAGTTATAGGGTGAAACTCCAAAGCAGTTGAGACTGTCGAACTCACGATTTTATAAGAGTAATTTTATCCTACTACTACTAGACTATGCCCCTAAGGGCATTATGATTCAAGTTGTGAACACATTCTTTGCTTAAATAATAAGAGTTAAAGTTGTAATTTAAAATAGATTTGACCTTTTTTCAACTTTTCATCGGACTGCTTTTTTTAGTATAAACATCTAATTTCATATTAATTATCTGTAAACTACTAACGAGAAACTCTTCGATCAGTCAGATAGACCGAAATGCATTAGTATAGCATTTTGGTTAATATGACTGAACGAAGAGTTTCCACTACCATAATCTGATGAAAATAGTTTCAAACATTACAGCAATATATTGCTCTTAGCCATCTTTTTAAGTTACCCAAAATACCCTTCTGTTTACAGATTCATGAAACAATATATTAACTGTTTATTGAAACTTTTTCAACCCATATAGCAAAAACTGCTTAATTTCTTGCAAAACTGCCAAAATATTAGACAATTAAGGCAAACCCATCTTCAGATTATCATCAATGGCCTTAAAGATGACAACTTTTTAGTACCCAAGCTTATGAGTCTTTCCTCAGACATTATTTCACTTGATTATGCTGTAAATATTTTTCAAACTATGTGCAATCCTAATATTATTGCTTACAATAATTTGATCAAATGTTTTATAGGAAAGGCTCATAAAGATGCAATCTTTGCTTATAATCAAATGAGGGCAGCTTTGATTTCACCAAACAGTTACACATTTACTTTTCTTTTGAGATGTTTAGAGTCTTTTGAGGCCTTAGTAGACGGTAAAATTGTACATGGTCAGCTTGTGACGTGGGGGTTTGAGTCAAGTGTGTTTGTTGAGAACACCCTTGTAGATTTTTACGCTAAATGTGGGGGGAATTTGGGCATGGCGCGACGAGTGTTTGATGAAATGCCTGAGAGAGATGTTGTTTCGTGGAATACGATGATTGGGGCTTATATGAATCATGGGGAGATAGAGTCTGCAATTGGGTTGTTTGAATTGATGCTGGAAAGGAACATTGTGACGTGGAATTCAGTTATTGGTGGGATTTCGAAGGCCGGGAATATGGAGTTAGCTCATACAGTTTTCCAGAGGATGCCTGAAAGAAATGCTGTTTCTTGGAATACAATGATTTCTGGGTATATAAAGGTTGGTGATTTGAGAACTGCACAGGCTATTTTTGATCAGATGCCGGAGAAAAGTGTAGTTTCTTGGACTGCAATGGTTTTAGGTTACGCAATGATTGGTGATCTTGAATCAGCAAGAAGGATCTTTGATCGAATGCCAGCTAAAAACGTAGTCTCATGGAATGCTATGATTGCAGGGTATGTTAATGGTCACATGTTTGATCAAGCGCTCTCTGTGTTTCATCATATGTTGATTGATGGCCGTTGCAAACCTGATCAGACTACTTTGATTAGTATGTTATCTGCTTATTCTCACTTAGGGTCTCATGAACATGGTAAATGGATTGACTCTTATATTAAGAGGAACAAATTTGATTTGTCTGTTTCGCTAGGCAATGCTTTGATAGATATGTTTGCCAAATGCGGGGATGTGGATAATGCAAGAGCAGCTTTCAGCAAGATGGCTAAGAAATGTATAATTTCTTGGACCACAATAATTTCGGGGCTAGCAGTTAATGGGCATTGTAGGGAAGCATTAGAATTCTTTGATCAGATGTGCTCAGAAGGACTAAAACCGGATGATGTTATATTTATAGCAGTTCTTTCAGCTTGTGTTCATGGAGGGCTGCTAGAAGAGGGTAAAAGGGTTTTTCAACAGATGGTGCATAACTTTGAGATCAAACCTCGAATTGAGCATTATGGCTGCATGGTAGATCTTCTTGGACGTGCAGGAAAGTTAGAGGAAGCAATAAAGTTTATTGGAAGTATGCATTTGAAGCCTAATGCTGTAATTTGGGCCACATTGCTATCTTCATGTAAGATTCATGGAAATGGAGAGCTGCTGGAGTCTCTAACCAAGAAAATCTTGGACCAGGAGCCTGCAAATCCTAGTTATTTGACATTGATTACAAATTTAAGCTCCTCAGTTGGAAGGTGGCAAGATGCTTTAAACTTTAGGGTGGCAACTAGAAATCAAGGGTTAGAAAAAATACCAGGTTGTAGCTCAATCCAAATAGGTGACATCGTCCATGAATTTCTTGCAAAAGATATAAGGCATGCACAGAGGAAGGAAATTTATAGAATATTAAGTAGTTTAAATGGACAATTGAGTTCATTGTATGATATGCAGTGAAAGCACAGTTGGATGTGGCATTTGAGGTCATTGTCCATGAGGTTCTTGCAACAAGAATTGGAAAATGAGAGGATGAGAGGATAATTTGATTTTGGAAAAATGTGATGTCAAAAAGGAATTAAAAAATTCATGGAAGTTGTTCCGGAGACAGTTTCAATTGCAGCTGGTGTAAAATGACTTCCAATTATATTTTCACTTTTATGGGGAAAGAATACAGATAAGAAGATAAGATAATTAATAAATGAGTTTGATGTTGAATCTATAATTTTGGATGCTGAAAAGGGAAAAAGAAATGTGAATTTGACACCGAGTTCTCTTGCCAACAAAGGCACAACCTTTCTGATCAATCAAAAATGAAGAAAAACAGGACTGAGTTGAACACTGAAGACAAAATGGTGGTGCAAACAAGTGAAAGATCTGTGAATAGTGCACTAAAAATTTCTCATGACCAATTATTCTGCCAAAACTCTGTCAAGTATGAGCATTCCCAATTGGAAAATTTGGGCAAGAAAAGCTGTATGACCACGAAAGCTACTGTGCGCCCGCCTGCGTTGCGGTAAGGCATCACTCTGTTGTGCCAGCAGCCACGTGTCAGCTTAGTTATCCTCGGTAATCAGTTTGGCTTTGAGAGGGAGATGAAACACATGCCTGCTTGACGGGTAGCTTTCGGCCTTGTTCTGCAGCATGTCATGATATATCCTATCACCAACATGAAGTACAACTAGACTCTCAGCTGTCAGGTTAAAGAAGAAAATCGTCAAAGGAGGATGCAAGGAGAATCTCTAACTAAATTTTGTGCTACAAAGTAAGTTTGCTTTAGTAAAATCACAAATTTGTTTGGTCATCCTCTCCTTATCTGAAGCAATTCTGTGGTGTTGGTGGCTTGTAAAGTAACCTGTATCTGAAGCAACTATCTATCTGCATTAGAATAATCATATTCATCAACTTTATCTGGTCATCTTCCCCTTATATGGAGCAATTACATATTGTTGGAGTCTCACAAAATAGGACACCTGACGCTGTCTTCTGTTCTTCGCTTTTCGTTGAATTTTTTGTCCAATTTATGACCAAAGTTTACACAGTGGACAGACCGTCTAGAAATGAGAGCAATCATGACACAGAATATGTCTTCTACTGCTAATCTAAAATTTTTCCATGTAATTCAAGCTAGGAAATTGAAGTGATATGTAGTACTTGGTACATGAGGATGTCCATTTAATACCTATTGGTCTTATTGTTAGTTCCTTGATCACCTGTTAATTTGTCCAGCACACTACATTTGCTCTATAAGAATGTCTACCTTTTTACGTTCTTGTTGATATCAAATGTCACCGCATATATTCTTGTCTACTGAATTTTATCCGGTTTGACGATGATCACTCACAGGAAAGATCAGTGATATTGTTTTGTGTTACAAGGACAACTAAATATAGCCTGCAGATTGCTAACAGGTAGTGCAGTCGTTGGGAGTTTCTAGGTAGTCCATTACGAGAGTGTCTGGTTAGTTTCTTATATTTCGGTATCTAGATTTTGATAAGCCAAGCTATTCTTGTCCACTTTGGCAGGTTCGCTGGTTGATTGTCGTTCACCCAGGGGCTCAGCACTAGCAACAATTTCCAGCAATTCAAGTATGCGCCTTTGAGCACAATGTATGACTTTGTCAAATTTGAAGGTTAGACATCATGAAGAGTGCATTTCGGAACAGGGGAAACACATTAATAATTTATTTGAAGTGCTTCATTCAACTATTGGCCATATTCTATTATCATTCCATTTTAGATTTATAAACTATAATAAGAGAGAAAAAGAATATGGGTACTCATATTGTGTGTTATCATCCCATTTTAGATTTATTCATAAAATTTGTTGGTAGTTTAGTCTTTTTACATTGAACCCCTTGATTTATTTTTCTTTCTAATTTTCAAATTTATTTATTTATTTATATTATCAATACTTCTATTGGCCTCCTTTCTTTATAATTCTTGATAGCTATTTTAAACGCCCTTTGGTCATTCTCATTGCATTCGTATCTTATTCGTGATTGCTTATTGAGTTTAACTTCTTGGCCTTTGACTTATTATGTTCCTAGATTTGACATGACAGAGTTTTGGGGTGTGATAGGTATTAGAGCTAATATTTGGACCTAAGTGACAATACCCCTAATTAGGATGTTAAGTAGGAAGTATAATAGGTAATTGGTTTAGAAGTGAGTATTATGCATTTGAGTAATAACTTGTATTAACTATTACGAGCGAGTGGAATTAAGACCCAAGTAATTATTCTTAAACGTACGAGACTAGTTTTGCTTGCGGGCTGAGATGTAACATATATGATCGCCAATCTACTTCACATATTATTGTCCCCTATGGGCAGTTCGAGGTGAGTTCTCAAAAAAGTTTATTTGTTTTCCTATAATGGAAAGTCAGTTTTTCTTATGACTAATTAATTTGAGTAAACCTGATAAGCAACCGTGACGATTGTTTAATTTCTTCGAAAGTTTGGATATTTAAAGTTTGGTTAGCTTAGCTTTGATCTTCAATTCAAGTAATTATGTATCAATTTACAGGATGATGGTGTTGGAAGAGAAAGGAGAGGGAGAAAAAGAAAACCAAAAACGAAACATGGAGAAAAATAGAAAAGAAAAAGAAAAAGTAGAAATACCAGATAATCTTATGTTCTCTATAATTTGTTGACTCTCATATTATATAATGTTATGACTGATATCTAATGATAATGAATTGTCAAGATTATTTTATCATAATATGGACGTAACATCCAGGATGGCAATGAGGATAGGTTCTATTGGTACCCACAGGCAGAGATTAGGGTGGGAAATGAGGAATGGGGCAGGGGGTGGGGATTAACTTTTAATCCCTGCACGAGGGTGGAACGGGACGGGGTGGGGCACGGGGATGAGCATTTTTCGCCCTGCATACATGAGTAGTTATTTTTATATTTTTTAGTTTTACATATGTACTAAAATTTTTAAATTATAAATATAAAAGTATAGAATATGATCTTAGATAAAGTATTATAAAAAATGGAGCAGAAAAATAGATTATTCAAAAGAATTTTATAATCATTCTTTCAATCAAGACCGCTGCATACCATTAATTGAGATTTGCTGTCATTTCACACAAATACATCCATTTTATTATTGATCATAGTGGATTTAAAAAATTTGTTAGTTGTTCCCAATTGTACTTCAAAATAGTTTCAAACGACATGATTAAGGATGATATTTCAAAGATTTGCAATTGCTATTATATGTGGCATGCGATAACCAGAAAAGAAATTATAATAATTCCACATATAGTTCTTATATACAAAGATTTTAGTTAGAATTTATTTTAAATGCTTAAGATTCAATTACGATAAATTTACTTTTACCATTTAACTGCAAGTATAAGACTCGATATATGATTAATATTTAACCTTTATTTAAAATATGTATTTATATTTATAATTACTATAATTTTAATCTATATTTTGAAGTTACGTGGTTCAAATTAAATTTAATATTATAAGATTTAAAGAATAATAAAAAAAATATGCGGGTAATCCTTATTCTCCACGGGAATTCGGGGACAAGATGTCATGTCCCGACCGGAGCATATAATTATTTTATTTAATTGCAATATATTCATATGTTTATTGTAATTATTTGCATATACTTATTAGTATTACTTTTCATATTTCTTGGAAAACGTGCATTGATATTATTTGCATCGCATTTTGAGAGCATAGAATTAACGTTAATAGTAGTAGATTACATGAGAATTAATGTAGAAGAGCTTTAGTGGGCTTTAGTGGACCATAAGATGATTTAATAGCATTTGAGCCTAGGTGATCACATAAGAATTTATCTAATGGGCTTATTGGATCATAAGAAGATTAAATAGATTGTTGGGCTTGCTTGGGTGCATTAGTGGGCTTGTTTGGGTCATAGGAAAAATAGATTTAGCATTGGGCTTAGTTGGACATAGGAAGACTAAAATGAAGGTTGGGCTTAGTTATTTCTTTAATTACAATTAGAAGCCCATTTAGCCCATTAAGTTAATTTAGCAAAATTACATGATAAAAACAAAACAAGAACACTCTCGAAAGCTCATGAGAGGGTCGGCCAAGAGAGAGGGAAGAGAGAGAGAGAAAAGAAAGAAAGAAAAGAGAGGAAAAGAAGAAAAATAAGGAAGCAAGAGTGGTTTCTAGCTAGTTTTCTTGCATTTTTGCCATTCTAAGGTGAGGGATCATATTTATTTGCACTTTTATTTGATTATTTTGCTAGTTATATGTATGCTATGTTGTAAAGATTTGAGCAATTGAACTAAAGATGCATGTTTAGCTAATTATTTAGTGTGTAGAGTGTGGTATAAGCTCTCTAATGCATGTGTAGCTAGTTTTGCATGTGGTTTTAGTTGTAGTTGAAGCTTTGCTACTTTGATCAAAAGTTGAAGTTCAAGTGTTTGTGTATATGTCATAGAGAATATTCTACATTATGTACATAGCAAATAATGTTTGTAGCATGACAAGGAAACAAGAAATAGCTAAAATTTGTGTAGTGCAAGAATGTGATTTTTCTGGGCAGATTGCGCAACTGAGTTGTAGAGCTCGTTTGACATAGCAGCAAACATTGTCAGAATTGGCTGAATTTTTTATATGTTGTACCCAAGACCTTGAGGAACAAATTCTCTTTTAGGTGCAAGTTCTAAATATGTCGTTAAGGTATAGTTTTAGAGCCAAAACATTAGGCTTCTGATTCTCGCTGGGTGCAGGGCAGACTTGCGCAATGAACTTCTAGAGACCATAACTTGATGAATATAGCTCCGAATTGGGATCCGTTTGAGGCTAAAACCATCTACACTTAATGAACTACATGCCTGTGCAGTTTCAGAGGTTTTAGAGAATGTTAAGGTTGATAACGGAACCCGTAAATTCATGCAAGTGCAGTCTAGAATTTCAGCTTATATTACTAAGTGTTCAATGTTGTTTTGGTGGCTAATTCTAGATGAATAATGAAATGAATGACCATAGGTAGTTCCTTGATCACCTGTTAATTTGTCCAGCACACTACATTTGCTCTATAAGAATGTCTACCTTTTTACGTTCTTGTTGATATCAAATGTCACCGCATATATTCTTGTCTACTGAATTTTATCCGGTTTGACGATGATCACTCACAGGAAAGATCAGTGATATTGTTTTGTGTTACAAGGACAACTAAATATAGCCTGCAGATTGCTGAACAGGTAGTGCAGTCGTTGGGAGTTTCTAGGTAGTCCATTACGAGAGTGTCTGGTTAGTTTCTTATATTTCGGTATCTAGATTTTGATAAGCCAAGCTATTCTTGTCCACTTTGGCAGGTTCGCTGGTTGATTGTCGTTCACCCAGGGGCTTAGCAGTAGCAACAATTTCCAGCAATTCAAGTATGCGCCTTTGAGCACAATGTATGACTTTGTCAAATTTGAAGGTTAGACATCATGAAGAGTGCATTTCGGAACAGGGGAAACACATTAATAATTTATTTGACGTGCTTCATTCAACTGTTGGCCATATTCCATTATCATTCCATTTTAGATTTATAAACTATAATAAGAGGGAAAATGAGTATGGTTACTCATATTCTGTGTTATCATCCCATTTTAGATTTATTCATAAAATTTGTTGGTAGTTTAGTCTTTTTACATTGAACCCCTTGATTTATTTTTCTTTCTAATTTTCAAATTTATTTATTTATTTATATTATCAATACTTCTATTGGCCTCCTTTCTTTATAATTCTTGATAGCTGTTTTAAACGCCCTTTGGTCATTCTCATTGCATTCGTATCTTATTCGTGATTGCTTATTGAGTTTAACTTCTTGGCCTTTGACTTATTATGTTCCTAGATTTGACATGACAGAGTTTTGGGGTGTGATAGATTGGTATTAGAGCTAATGACTTGTAACCATCTCTAGGATTTAAAGTCGTGCTAAGAGTAAGTAGCTCAGTTGCTTGCTCACTAAATCTATTGTTTAGCTCTTGCAATTGTTGATCTGTAGCAGCGTAAAATATGTCTACTTGGTAATGATGTTCCATTATTATAATATCCTTTTGACGACGAAATCGGAGTGTATCAGAGTAAGAAACATTCATATCCGGAACTTGTATATTCTGGCGAGAGCAAAAAGATGTCACATTTTCTATGAGTGTTTCCCAACCAACATCTCTGAGCTTTTGCAATAATGATTTTGTATTAGAAACCATATGCATAGCATTTAAAATGTCCTGAGATTTTTGTTGCAAAACTTGGCAAAGCACGTTAGTAATCCCCATAATTTCTTTCATCACATGCAAGATAAAAGCAAAATCAAATGACATCAATACTTTAACAGCAAAGGTAGCATCTCCACGTTGGGAGAATGTAGATCCATCAATAGCTATATTCTGAAGAACAACACAAGTCGCAGCAAACATCGTTATCAAACTACAAATCGAATTAAAATGAGAACTCCATCTTGTATCTCCAAGGCATTGTAAAGTTCTCATTTGATTGGTTCCTCTACCAGTATCAATCTCACCACATTAAATTAAACGTGCATTTTCAGCTACTTGGGCAGCTTGTAATTCATCATTTCGCTTGGAAGAAGACCCCACGATGTTAACAATGAAACTCAAGTTATGGAAAAAAGAATGTATATCGGGAACTTCTCTAGATGAAGCAACAAGAGCTAGTTGTAACTGATGAGTGAAACAATGCACATAATAAGCATAAGGACAAACTTTAAGGATCAATGCTTGTAACCCATTCCATTCACCATGCATATTACTAGCTCCATCATACCCTTGACCATGAATGTTAAGAACATTGAGGTTATGATGAGATAATGCATAAGAAATCTTTTCTTTAAGAGTTAATGCTGTTGTGTCTTTAACATGAATCAAGTCCAGAAATCTCTCTCTAACAAATCTTTTCTTATCAACAAATCTTATAACAAGACCTATTTGTTCTCTCTTAGATTCATCCCGAGCTTCATCAACAATTAAACAAAACATTGCTTCACCAATCTCTTTGCAAATATTATTTTGCACATTTCTAGCTAAAACAGATAAAATGTCTTTTTGGATAGTATGAGATGTGTATTTAGCATTTTGTGGGGCATTATCCAAAACAATTTCATGAACTTGTTCATTGTAAGATGCTAACAACTTTATCATTTCAAGAAAATTACCTTGATTTATGGAATCTATACTTTCATCGTTTCCTCTAAAAGCACATGCTTGAAATGTTAACTATCGAACAACATCAATAGAAGCTTTAAGGCGCAGACGATTATTTGAAATTTGTGAAGAACTTTGCCTTTGTATCACCTTTTCAATATGAGAAGACCGGTTCTTCAAATTCTCACAATATTTGACAGCTGAATTATGAACTGAATTTATATCCTTCCCTACATGAGATAAAAAAGCACAGTCTTTTCCGTTTACTTTTTTCCAATTTTTAAATCCCTTAACAATGAACACATCTGATCCAGATCTAGGATTTCCACTTGATTCTTTTGCGAAAAGTAGCAAGGAAAACAAAATACAACATCTTTTGCAGGTGAATACTCTAACCAAGGAAATGTTCTAAACCAACGAGCTTGAAATCAACGTGGATGACTTTCTTGTGTAGAATACGGATATTTTGATTGAATATGATTATATGGTCCAAAATGAGTATATGCTTTACGAATTTCATCTATTTTATTTACTGGATACTCCCAAATCTGACGTAAACCTGGGTCACGTACTAAAGAAGTTATATCTATTGTATCATTTTCAACCCTTCGAAATTTTGTCGGAGGTTCTAAAACCACATCAGTATTAATATCAGACACAACAGATTGTTCACGAGGTCCTGAGTCAACATTTTTTTCTTTCATTTTAAAGAATGAATCAATTGTTTTAGACTTATTCATAATTTACCTGAAAATAAATTTCAAAAATTAGAATAAATTAAAAAATTATATATACTTTCAGATTAACTATAATGATATATTTAATTATTCTAATCAATATGATTTATGAAGAAATTCTCTTATTTTTTGTATTAAAAAAATATGTATTTGACTAGAAAAATAATAATTTATCATACTAAAATTTACGCATTAATCTTACTTATACACATTATGCCTCTCTAAAATTTAAAAACTAAAATTATTTATTTCACATAAAATATTAAAATTGACATTAAAACATAATTGACAAAGAATATGTACTAAAAAATATAAAGAAGAGTGTTGTAGTCAAATTGATTACCTTAATTAGTTTTTTCTTCAGGAATCAAGATATTTACTCACTGAAAAAAAAAATATTAACAAAATAAATTATAAATAAAATTATCTAACAAACAAAATTTATTAAATAAACATAAATTTAATAAAATTTACCTTATGTTCAACCTTACCTTAGGGAGATGTCCGCTGGACCACTGGAGTGTGGAGAAAGATGAAGAAAGTAGGAAGAACATGAAAATAAGAAAGGAAGTAGGAAGAAGAATAAATTTAGTCGGTACAAGGAGAAAATATTTCTTTTAAAGAATGTAATAATTAAAGTTATAATTACAATATTATTAATTTTGTTAAAGTTGATAAAGTGGTAGACAAAGACAAATTTGGGGAGAGGGGGCGATTTTCTTTGAAATGACTTTTGTACATATACTTTTTTTTCAAATGGGAATGGGGGAGGGGGGCGAAGTTCAATTGAAAAAAATTTCTACATGGTTTTTTTTTTAAAAAAAAAAAAATGGGGTGGGGGGCCCGGGCCCCTGCTTGCCCCCCTTTAGCTCCGTCATTGTGTTTAGCTAATTATTTAGTGTGTAGAGTGTGGTATAAGCTATCTAATGCATGTGTAGCTAGTTTTGCATGTGGTTTTAGTTGTAGTTGAAGCTTTGCTACTTTGATCAAATGTTGAAGTTCAAGTGTTTGTGTATATGTCATAGAGAGTATTCTACATTATGTACATAGCAAATAATGTTTGTAGCATGACAAGGAAGCAAGAAATAGCTAAAATTTGTGTAGTGCAATAATGTGATTTTTCTGGGCAGATTGCATGACTGAGTTGTAGAGCTCGTTTCACATAGCAACAAACGTTGTCAGAATTGGCTGAATTTTTTATATGTTGTACCCAAGACCTTGAGGAACAAATTCTCTTTTAGGTACAAGTTCTAAATATGTCGTTAAGGTGTAGTTTTAGAGCCAAAACATTAGGCTTTTGATTCTCGCTGGGTGCAGGGCAGACTTGCGCAATGAACTTCTAGAGACCATAACTTGATGAATATAGCTCTGAATTGGGATCCGTTTGAGGCTAAACCCATCTACACTTAATGAACTACATGCCTGTGTAGTTTCAGAGGTTTTAAAGAACGTTAAGGTTGATAGCTGAACCCGTAAATTCATGCAAGTGCAGTCTAGAATTTCAGCTTATATTACTAAGTGTTCAATGTTGTTTTGGTGGCTAATTCTAGATGAATAATGAAATGAATGACCATAGGTAGTTGAATGCTTGGGAGTAACAATTAAATGTTGGGAAAGAGTGCTCAAGTGAAATGAGTGTTAAAAGAATATTAGTTGCATGAATGTGTGCATGTGTAAAGTATAGAATGCATTGAATGCTAAATGTATTACATGTGGTTAACATGGGCAATATGAGTTAATTGCTATTCATGTGAGTTTAGTGCTATTTATATGCCAATGGTCATTTAGCAAAGAATGTACCAAAGCATGTCAACTTGAATTTAGAGTAAAGTAGTATATATTCTAGCGATCATAGTGCATGTTAATGCTTATGTGCATGAGGATGACCTACTTTGTCATTCCTCGCTTACGTGCTATCAAATGTTCATGTACTATGTGCTATATCATGTTTTACGTGTTATGTGCTATCAAAGCGTTTTAGCGATACTAACAAGTTAACCCAGCGTATCAAGCGTTTTCATAGTTGCAACCATCGCATTCTCCATGGATGTGGTGATCTTCCATTGGGCGGCAATGGGCTTGCCAGTGGTCGCTCATCCTCCGCGAGCTATTCCCTATCCCGCATGGACGGAACGTTCCATGGGGCGTGGGTCGTAGGTTATTCGGGGTACATCCGAAGTACACCCAACGGAGTTATAAGGGTTTGTCGGCATTACAAGCGTCGCGAGTTGAAGCAAGAGAAGTGGAAGAGAAGTGAGCCCGCATGGACGAAGCATTCCATGGGGTTAGTGATCGCGTCGTTTTGCCCTAAAAAATAGTAAGGTTAAATGATTGAAAATATTGCTTACCTTGAATTACCTCTAGCTGTGGCGAGTAAAGGGTCGATCCACGGAGATTGGGATTAACGGTTTCAAGTTAAGTATTTAGTTTATAATTTGTTTAACTATCTCCCATCACAGATAAGTTTAATTGAGTCCAATAGTCCAAAAGTCCAAAAGTACGGTAAATTAAGTCCAAGAAAAGTCCAAAATGTCCATAAAAGATCCAAAGGTACGGTACAAAGCCAAAATAATTTAATCCAGGAGTGGTTAATTCAATTTAGCGGGTCCATGATTTAGAATGATAAATTCGATCAGAGTATTTAAGTGTAAAATTATAGATTTAAATTATAAGAATAAATCATTCAAAAAATAGGGTTACAAGCTCCCACTTCTGAAGTTATCCTTAGATACGTAGGTAATAAGACTAATTAATTAACAAGACTGAATATGTTGGTACAACCTAATAATATCCAACCTCTCAATTAATCTTCTTACTTACGTACCCCGGAGGTGCTGGTACAACCTAACTAATTCCGTCTAAGGTAGTCACGTATTGCCACTGGTTTACAAAACCGGGCGTATATGTATTTTCGATTAATCATATCATAACTACAAGTATACATATAATTAATAGATAATACTAAATAATTAAAGAATACGAGACTTGAATTAATCTAAATCTAATTATATACAAAAATATCCTCACTTATTTATCATTCTAAAAATAAGGGTCTAAAATCCCATAATTAGATTTACAAAACGAAAATCGAAATCAAGAATAAAAGTTACCGAATTTAAGCACATCTTGATTTAGCCGGCTCGATTTCTCTGAAGCTATGGCGTTAATCCATAAGCCAGACCCTTAATTTAGGACCCTAACTAAACTAAACTAACCTACTCATAAGCTAAAATATGAAGAAAACTGATTATATACAAAGAAAAAAATGAAAAATCGCTTATGCCCACTAGAGAGGCAGAAACTAGGCTAAGATGAGAAAAATTGGTGCCCTTTCGTTGGTGCAAAATCGCTACATTTATAGGCAAAAATGCAGGGTGGCGCTCGAGCGCCTGAAGGGGGCGCTCGAGCGCCCTTCTGCACTTTTGAATTTTTTTATTTTTTCTGTCGTTTTCGGTCTGCACTCTACCGCTTAATTGTCGGCCTTTTTCAAAAAGTAGCGCTCGAGCGCGGAAAAGGGGTGCTCGAGCTCCCTTCTGACTGTGGTAGGTGAACTTTGACTTCAAACTTTGACTTTGACCAGCTCGGTTGACTTTGACCATTGATCGTTGACTTTGACCGTTGACCAAAAAGTTGACTGGGTCTATTCCAAGGTTTTTCAGCGTCCTAAATCCGTTTCCGCATTCGGTTTGGCCAAATTCAATCTCAAATTGCTCATTTTGAAGTTGTTCTACCATTTTTCTTCAGTGTTGCGCCGAATATTCGCTTCAAAAATTGGTTTTTATGGCCGTTTTTTGCTCTTTTTTCTTTAAAACCTATATTGAACTAAATTTGTGTAAAATATACAATTAAACTTGAAATAATAATGCAATATACATGATATAATGGATTAAAGTTACTAAAAATACGGATTTATCAACCTCCTCAAACATATTCTTTGCTTGTCCTCAAGTAAAGGCATTAATTATTTCATATATTCAAAAATATTAAATTTAAGCAGTCAATGTATTCATACAGTTATATTTTATAAAATACAAGATTAACAGTGAGTTTGCCTTCCAAACAATTTCACCCCAAGAAATCGTTTTGTATCTAGAAGAAATGAAACCAACTTAATTACAAAAAATCCTTTGAGCCTTTTTAAGCACTTGTAACTCAATTAAGAGGTAAGAAAATTAATCACACAAAATTTGTAAAATCGAAAATATTTTCTATGGATAGTCATGAAATGTTAAAACTCAACTACCTTCCAAATCATGTAATACTCCCTTAGATTTTTTTATCTTTTTATATTTTTATTTGTATTTTTTTTATTTTATGAATAGATGACTCGAGTGGTAGATGTTGGTTGATTCAAAGACTTTCTTGAAGTATTGCCTTTCTTTGGTTGAATTGTGTTTGGTGAAAGAAGGCTTGTCTGGCAAGATTTGTATTGATAGTTTTTTCATAACAAAAATGCTCAAAAATGGTTAGAAGAAAGCATTTGTTATGGATTTCTTTTCTGCCTCTTTTTATTGAATCAACACTTTTGATATTTAAATGATATTGAGTGAGACATCTCAAAATTTTTTTTTTCAAAGGAGTATACCGATCTAGAAAAATAAGTCAAATTTTAATAAAACACAACATCTCACATTGAAAACATCTCAATCTACTCCTTTTTTGATAATTAATCAAAAACTTCTAATTGAATCATGTGACGCTGTTGGGATGTAATAATAGTTAACAAGGTTTCAAAAAAAATCTAGATACAAACTCAACTCTTAGTGGCTAATCATTTTTCCATTCTAAATTCAAAGTTAAATCAAATATTTTATCACAATCTAACCATATTTCAACAATTAATCACTCAAATTTAATTATTATGAATAAGTGAAGTAAAAGTTTTAAAATTTGGAAAATCTTTAAATAGGTGGTATTGACTATTTTCTCCTACCTCCTCAAACCCGATCCTTACATTGCCCTCAATGTAAGAAAGTGATGCAATGCATTGCAAATTAAAAAGATAGATAAAACCTGATAAAAATTCCAAGCATTGTTCCTTAAATAGTTTTGAAAGAAGATTTGTCATTAAAAGGTTCAAACACCAACGTTAGTTATGAGGATAAAAACAAAAGTGATACAAAACGAAATTTAAAGCTCAATGATATACACAATTTGGTTTCGCAAGGACTAATTTTTTTTATGTTTTTTTTTTTAACTTATTTTTTTTTAAAGACTAAATCTAAATCGCACAAAATAGAACAAACACCTTTTTTTTTTTTTTTTAAAGAGAGAAATTTAACATACCAAATTAAAATATACACAATAAATCTCCTTTAATAGTTTGCTAACAAATGCATTGGGGGAGACTCATAATATATACACTAATGAATGTATAGCCATAACAGTTGCTGAAAATTATGCAGTAAGTGCTGAAATCACACCAGATTACCAAAGTCGTTAGAAGAATTTAGTGGCAAGATTAATTAAAGACATTCTCGAGACATATCAACAATCAACCCCTAGATCTAATATTCAGAATAACTAAATCCAATTTTTTTTTTTTTTAAGTTTTTTATGCTGCTGCCGTCGGGGCTTAGGTTATAAGTCCCGACTGCAGTCTGGTACTCGAGCGCCCTGCTGAAAACCTGTTTCCCTTTTTTTGTTTTTTTTAACAATATTATAACATTACTGTTAAAAACAGAAATAAAAGAAAAGTTGTAATATGACTATATATAGATATAGATATATACATATATAAATGTAAATACTATAAATACATAAATCTTAAAAACAAACCACACTATTTTATTAAACATAAAGACATTACATAAGAGGAAATGAAAAAATACAACAATATAAGACTATCTTTTAAACTTGAAAATGCATGATTGACTTTAATCATTTCTAATATACCTATGATCCCACATGATAAAGAGATAAATAAGAAATAGGTAAAGGATGAAAATGCTTGCAAAATAGTACACGACCATGGCAAATTGATCAGGCGTGAGAGTTCCAAACATCATTGTATTGAATGCAGCAAAATAGAGAAATGAAAGAAAAAAAAATTTAGAGAGAGAGAGGAGAAAGAGGCGGTGAGAATGAATGAAGAGAAGAATGAGAGAAATAGGGTTTTAAAACCCGTCTGCTATGGCTAACGGCACTCGACCTGGAATCAGACGTGCTCGAACGTGGTTTTCCCAACTTTTTTTTTTTTTGAAAAATCACAAAATATGAAGATATAATCTTTCTCAAACCTATTTTCTACTAAATCACAATTTTTATTTATTTATTTTTGAAGATTTAAATAATAATAATTATAATAACCAACTACCCAGACCATTTAAACTCTTTTCTAGGGTTCAAGAGTATGTGATCTATAGCAAATCTTTATTTTTTTTTTTGGAAAGGTAAATAACAAACATTCTAGAAAATAAATAATTTTTTTTAAGGAAGAATTTTTTACCATTTTTTTTGTTTTAAGAATTTTTTTATTTACAAAAAGAAGAAAATAAATATAAGAAATTAAAACAGCACAATATATACAAAACTAAAAATAATAATTATATATACAAATTTACAAGGATAGAATTATATACAATAAACTAAACTCTTACATGAAAAAAATTGAATGCCAATCCCCGGCAACGGTGCTAAATTTTGATCGCATCGTTTTGCCCTAAAAAATAGTAAAGTTAAATGATTGAAAATATTGCTTACCTTGAATTACCTCTAGCTGTGACGAGTAGAGGGTCGATCTGCGAAGATTGGGATTAACGGTTTCAAGTTAAGAATTTAGTTTATAATTTGTTTGACTATCTCCTATCACGGATAAGTTTAATTGAGTCTAATAGTCCAAAAGTCTAAAAGTACGGTAAATTAAGTACAAGAAAAGTCCAAAATGTTCATAAAAGATCCAAATGTACGGTACTAAGCTAAAATAATTTAATCCATGAGTGGTTAATTCAATTTAGCGGGTCCATAATTTAGAATGATAAATTCGATTAGAGTATTTAAGTGTAAAATTATAGATTTAAATTATAAGAATAAATCATTCAAAAAATAGGGCTACAAGCTCCCACTTCTGAAGTTAGCCTTAGATACGTAAGTAATAAGACTAATTAATTAACAAGACTGAATATGTTGGTACAACCTAACAATATTCAACCTCTCAATTAATCTTCTTACTTACGTACCCCGGAGGTGCTAGTACAATCTAACTAATTCCGTCCGAGGTAGTCATGTATTGTCACTGGTTTACAAAACCGGGCGTATATGTATTCTCGATTAATCATATCATAACTACAAGTATACGTATAATTAATAGATAATACTAAGTAATTAAAGAATACGAGACTTGAATTAATTTAAATCTAATTATATACAAAAATATCCTCACTTATTTATCATTCAAAACAAAAGGGTCTAAAATGCTATCATTAGATTTACAAAATGGAAATCGAAATCAAAAATAAAAGTTACCGAATTTAAGCACATATTGATTTAGCCGGCTCGATTTCTCCGAAACTATGGCGTTAATCCATAAGCCCAACCCTTAATTTAGGACCCTAACTAAACTAAACTAACCTACTCCTAAGCTAAAATATGAAGAAAACTGATTATATATAAAGAAAAAGATGAAAAATCGCTTCTACCCACTAGAGAGGCAGAAACTTGGCTAAAATGAGAAAAATTGGTGCCCTTTCGTTGCTACAAAATCGCGACATTTATAGGCAAAAATGCATGGGGCGCTCGAGCTCCTAACACTTTTGAATTTTTTTTTTATTTTTTTGTCATTTTCGGTCTGCACTCTACCGCTCAATTGTCGGCCTTTTTCAAAAAGTAGCGCTCGAGCGCGGAAAAAGGGCGCTCGAGCTCCCTTTTGGCTGTGGTAGGTGAACTTTGACTTTGACCATTGACCGTTGACCAAAAAGTTGACCAGGTCTATTCTAAGGTTTTTCAGCGTGCTAAATCTGTTTTTGCATTCGGTTTGGCCAAATGCAATCTCGAATTGCTCATTTTGAAGTTGTTCTACCATTTTCCTTCAGTGTTGCGCCGAATATTCACTTCAAAAATTGGTTTTTATGGCCCTTTTTTGCTCTTTCTTCTTTAAAACCTATATTGCACTAAATTTGTGTAAAATATACAATTAAGCTTGGAATAATAATACAATATACATGATTTAATGGGTTAAAGTTACCAAAAATACGGATTTATCAGTTAGCGAGCGTATCATTTTTATATGTGATTATCTAGCGTTTTAATGTTTTGATGCTTTCAAATATATCTTGTATCATGTTATATTTCTCCCGTTACTTAAAGTGTTTGTGCTAATGATTCTAACAAATGTCTTAATGCTTTAATGAGCATCTTAATGCATTAATGAATGTTTTAATGCTTTTATGAATATCTTATATCACTGTTATTTTCTCATACTTATTTAAAGGGTACTTGTTAGTTGATTTATTATGCGTGGCTTACGTGTATTCACGAAAGTATTTTCAAAAGCCCTTGTATTTATACCCCCCTCATTGAGTATAGTGTATGCTCACTCCTTTTATCTACCATTTTCAGAAGAAGTTGTGTTAATCTCCAAAAGGAAGAAGAATTTGAGATGCTGTACTTGCTTGCTGGATTATTTGAATTCATATATTGAGATGGCCAAAACAGGTTGTAATGTGAAGACATATTTGATATAATGAACTTGTAATCTATTTTGAGACTTAGTTAATCTTGTATATATGGCATGTAAAGGACTTGTATCTAGAGTTTATAGTTTGCTAGTTAAATGGTAAGGTTACTTGAGTTAATGGCTAGACTAGAGTGGCATGTATTTTGCCAAAGCAGAGAGATGCTGGGCCTATCATGCAAATTTGATTGGAATTTCTTGTGGATTTGTTGTATGTTGTTGTTGAGTTTGATTGACCAGGTTTGGTTTGGCCTAAGTACAAGGAAAATTCCGTTCGTTTTCTCTCATTTTTCGTGCTTTGGGATTTGGATCGAGTTGTTACTAGTGGTCCTGATTCCGCGAGAGATCGGGGCGTTACACGTGAAGGGGCGGGGGATGGGGGTATAAAATGTGGGGCCGGAGCCAGT
Organism: Ehretia macrophylla; assembly: GCA_037974665.1. Classification (NCBI taxonomy): domain Eukaryota; kingdom Viridiplantae; phylum Streptophyta; class Magnoliopsida; order Boraginales; family Ehretiaceae; genus Ehretia; species Ehretia macrophylla. The sequence continues at coordinate 55,507,565 of CM075779.1, forward strand.
GTTTGGGGGACTTTTTAAAGGGTGGGGCAGGACATAGGGATAGGTCCCCCCGCCCCAAAATCACCCCATTGTCATTCCTAGTATCATTATCCTTGGATCTTTACATAGAATATTATTATATCGTATCTTTTCCAATGTTACATTTTCCCAACTTATTGTTTATTACAATATTGGTCACATGGTAATAAGCAAATTATATATATGTTGATATGTATATTTTTATTTTGGGAAAAATTTACATACATTATCAGTCTGTCTGGCTGTGAGTAAGGAGTGTGAGGCGCACTTGTAGAGACCTGGACCAGACTGATTGATGTATGGAAAAGTTTCCATTTATTTTATGAGTTTGCTTATTTCTTGATATTCTAAATGGCTATATATACATATACACACATATGCTATTGTGCCATCTAGAAATTAGTTATTTCTTTGTTGTGAATCCAGCTGAATTTGAGTCCTCGGGCCCCCAGTTTGCTAGCTTTTTCATTAGCTCGCTCTTGCAAATTCCTAATCCTGGGCAATAGCCCACACACAAACTCTTGTGCATGTTTCCCTTCACCTGTTAATCCTTCCAGCTTCTCCAAACCCCACCGTCCAATGAAAAACTCCAAATTGTCGGCATAATCAGCCATCGTATAAATACCAAGCTGTTGTGTCACGGCCGAGAAATGCTTGTAGAGATTTTCATCCTGGCCATCATACATGAGGTAGGCTGGCATTTTGATTGTGTTCCTCATCATGTTAGCTATGGCTATCATGGTTTCATTTGGGTCCACTTCAACAAGTTTTTCCACAATTCTTGTATAGGCGATCTCGTGGCGCTTCTCATCTGATGCAATTGTACCGCATATCTTTGCTAGCTGTAAATCCCCGCCTTCCTTGGCCAGCCTAGCTGTGTTGCCATGTGACAAAAATGCAGCTCGCTCTTGGAATGATGTGTATACAAATCCCAAGTAGGGATTGCTTTCAAGCCCAACGTCCTATATAAAGACACCAATTTTGTATGAATAGCATATTGAAATTATTGTCTCGATCCCTAGAGGAGCAAACGAAAACTTAGGTATGCTAAAATAAAATAGAGAAGTAGAAATTTTGCCAAAAAAATAAAATAGAGAAGTAAAAAAAATTATTACTCTAAAATGCCAACTAAATATCCATATAGAATTTCAATGGGTAACAAAAATGGGGTGGTATCAAGCCAATATGGCATCAAGTCATTTTATTTAAATAAGAGAAATAATATATGTCACATATCTTTTTCATCACCCATTATCACTTTCTATTGCATGCTTCGTTTACATACCAATTCAACATTTTTTTTTGTATTTTACTAATTTTCTTTTGGCATACCAACTTAAGAGTTATATTATAGGATGTGATAAATAAGTGAAAAAAAGATGTGGTATAGCTCTTGAAATAATCTTATCAAAAAGAAGTTACTTACGTATAAGCAATAACCAATACAGTATAACTTTTTTAAACTAATAGCATTGGAACCACTAAATTCTACTAATTTTGCGAGATATTAATTTATTGATAAATTAATAATTATTAATTTATCGATATATTTTTAGTTTTTTTGGCTTAATAGTAAATATATCATATTTGTAGTATCTTTTTTGAAAATTAACATTTTTTTTAGGCCAATTTGAAAAAACTAGTAGAAAAGTCTAATGAGAATAAAAGATAAGAATCTAATTTAGTAGTGTTAGAACAAATTTCTCTAATCTCGTATCAGGATTATGATTAGAACAAGTTTCATTAATCTCATAGTCAATTTATTATGTAATTTTTAGCTAATTATTAATTTATGAAATATTTGGATCGATAAAATACAACATAAAAATTTTAAATATATTATCTTATAATTTTATTAAAATTATTAATTTTTTACACTGGTCCCAAGTTGAGACCGAATATTTTTATTATTTAAAAGAAATTATTAATTTATCGAGTATTAATTTAAAGATGTTCTATTGTATTAGATTCAAGAATAGGCGCCTACAAGTGGGTTAGTGGTTAATCCCATAATAGTTGAGATATTAAGGTTTGAATCTCATGAGACTAGAGGAAAAAAAGTGAAAATTTCACATTTAGTCCCTATTGTTTTCTTCTAGTTTCAATTTGGTCCCTATTATTTGTAATGTCTCAATTTCGTCCCTATTGTTTATCCAAAAATTTCAATTTCATTCATATTGTTTAAAATTTCTCAATTTCATTTTTATTATTTTTCAAAAGTTTTAATTTTGTCTCTATTGTTTTAAAAAAGTTTTAATTTCTTCCCAATTATTTTTCTAAAATTTTAATTTCATCTTTATTGTTTTCTTGAAGTTTCAAATTCGTCTCTATTATTCAAAGACTAAATTAATTTTTTTTGAAAATAATAAGGACGAATTTGAATTTTTTTAAAAAACTATAGGGACTAAATTGATTAATTTTGAACAATAGGGTCGAATTTGAAACTTTAAAAATTGAAAATAATAGGGTTGAAATTGAGACTTTTTAAATAATAAGGACGAAATTGAGATATTATAAACAATAGAGACCAAATTGAAACTAAAAAGAAATAATAAGGACTAAATGTGACATTTCCCCCAAAAAAAAAAAGCAAACAAAGAATTATCAATCAAAAAGATTACCCTTTTTTCCCCAAAGTACAAAACAAACAATAATTGAACCCGCAAACTTATAATTCGGAAGCCCTCAAGCTTAATCTTCTTTTGGTTATATTTATCACACAAAATAATAATATTGACTCAATCAAGCAAAGTACCAAAGGACACTAAAAATGTAGGGTAAATTGTGCAAATAGTTGCTATTGTTTACCATTTTTTTCAAGTTAGTCATTAATGTTTTAAAAAAATCATACTAGTCCCTAATGTTTACAAAAGTAATTCAAATGGTCCATATTATTCAAAACTATTCAATTTAGTCTTTATTATTTTTAAAAAAAATTTAAATTAGTCCCTAAACATGGATCACGTGTAGGGACTAACTTGAATTTTTTTAAGAAAATAATTAGGACTAAATTGATTTTTTTAAAAAATAATAAGGAGCAACTTGGCTAGTATTGAATAATAGGGACCATTTTGAATTATTTTTGTAAACATTGGCGACTTCTCTGAATCTTTGGAATATTAGGGTTGTCATTAAAAAAATATGTAAACAATAAGGATTAAATGTGAAATTTACCCAAAAATGTACATAGAAAATGTTAGCCATAAACAGTCACGTGTGCATTCACGCTTTAGCATCAGAAATTTTTTATCAGTCTAGATTGATGAATTAATATCTTATATAGTGGGTAGAACCTACACGTGTGAATTTCACAAATATACGAAAAATTGACAATTAATATCAATTCGAACTAATTAAAGAGTTTCCTTTAACATTAGACAAGGAAGAAATAATCAAACTTACTGATCCAGCACTGATCAAGTTGTGCACTGTCCTCTCTATCATCTGCATATCAACACGCCCTGAGAGATAGAGATAAGTCCTAAGCAGATCGCCATGCCTGTTCTCCTCAGCAGCCCATTCCCTCATCCAAGTGGCCCATGGGGTTGAACTACACCCAGTCTCATCAAGGATCCCATCATATGTACTGAACGTAGTCATATAGGTAGGCAATCCATCTTCAGCAATCATGTTACCGACAAGCGCCACAAAATATCCATCAGAAAGCCCAAGGGTACGTTCTTGTAGAAGCCGAACTTCATCGATAAAGTCATCAGATGTTTGTGATAGACCAGGAAGGAAATCATTCGGCTGCCAGCATTTGTCCACGGGCTTCAGGAGTGGGAGGACCCACTGCCAAGCCCAGGATTCTAGTGATTTGAAAACTTCCACTTTTGCTGGTGGCATTGAATGTGTTACTTGGGAGCGCAATGATGGTGCTACCACTGCTGAGACTGGTGACAATCGTCGGAATTTAGTGGTTGCATGGCGTTTCTTGGTGGTGGTATAGCCAGGTGGAGTCCATGCACATGGGTCGGAGGTAATTTGAGACACTATTAACGACTGCATAGTTGATTTGGGAGGAGGTTAACTTCACGCCTAAACTTGTATAACATGGAATATGATACTAAAAAGTGTTGTTTAACATTAATAAGAAGTCAGTACTTGTAAGGAGTCATCTCTATTAAATAATTTAAATGTTGCTCCACCAAACATGGTCAAACTACCAATTAAGTATTCAACAATTTTATGAAAGTAGCTACCAAGTAAACTTGCCCCGGATACTTTTCATTCCTCGAATTTATAACTCTAACATGAATGTCCCTAAGGGATACCAAACCTAGCCTATTGACTTTAGTTAAATAACCTGAATGTTGCTCCATATTTATTTAGAATATAATTTTTTAGATGTAGATAATATTTGATTCTATTAATCATGACTCATGTTTTCTCATATAGAAAAAGACTAATATTTTTCACCATTCTCGGTACAGTTTTTTTTTTTGTCATATTTTATCATCTTATAAATATGAATCAGAGATATATGGATATATCAATTTCATGTCAAAATGGATTCCTTATTTGTACATCAGTTCTTTTTTAGCGAGTCTGATTATCCTTATCTTTGTTTATGTCTCGGTTTGGAGATTGTATGTTTAAGTAATTTATAAGTGGTTATTATGGGTATAAGAAATAACTTGATTTAATCATTTTGGGTCAATGACAAAGAAGTTTAAATAATTATTTCTTATACTTACAATATTAATTTCACTTGAGGATCTAAAGTTCTTAATTTGGGACTTGACAAAGACATTATAGGTTCATCCCCATTTTTTTTCAGAAAGACTTTAATGCCTCTAAACACAATTACTATTTAATGTGCAACGTTTCAATTTGAGAAAGACAATGCCTCCCAATACAATTACTATTTACTTTGCAACTTTTCAATTTACTAGAAAATTGTTCTGAAATAGAACGATAGATTTTCAAAAGGGGTTGGACAAAAGAATAGTATGAGAAATCAAAGAGAGATTAACGAGAAACTTTGAATGTTTACGAGAGCTGTGAAGATTTATGCACTATTTTACAAGGAAAATAGAGAGTTAATTTTATGGAGAAAGTGAGAAAATTTGTTGTTTTTTTTTAGTGAATGAGAAAATTTGTATTTGAGGAAACTCAAATTTGTATTTTAGCGATGACACTTTTTTTGTTGCTATGTAGTGACGGAAAGATGACAGTAAATATTCAATCACTAAATAACTATGAAAAATCAAAGGAACCACAACGAAAAAATTTATTACTAATTTTTGTCACTAATTCATAACTAACTAGTAATGGACTTTCGAAGTTTTATCGCTAACTCACCTTTTGTGGCTAATCTGCCTCTCAATAACAACGGATTAGCGATGGCATTCAATAATAACGTTCGAAATTAAGCATTTTATATTATACTTTATTATTAAATTAAGCATTGTATATTATACTTTTTTACTAAACTAAGTTGGAACTATAAATAATTTAATTTTGAATGTAATTACAGGTCCAAGACACGAAATATAATGGATTTGACGTAATAACATATCATTCTCTATAGTGCAAACTATAAATAATTATATCTCAATTTATTTAATGTTGTCGATTTTTCTTCTGATAGTGGTTTGGACCTCAAATTCATCGACGACATTTAGTAATAACGTTCAAAAATAAGCATTGCATATTATACTTTTTACTAACCTAAGTTGAAACTAATAAATAATTAATTTTGAACAAAATTATGGGTCCAAGACAAGGAATATAATGAATTTGACGTAATGACATATCATTCTCTATAGTGTAATATCATTCTCTATAGTGTAAAGTATAAATAGTTATATCCTATTTCATTCAATATTCTCGATTTTCTTTTTAAAAATGGTTTGGACTTCAAATTAAGTTAAAAAATATTTGTTTATATTTTTAATGGACTTTAAACTGTAAGTAATAAAAAAATATAATTTCTAGTGTTTGTTTTCTAAAATTAATTACTAAATTTGTAGCTAATTTGTCGTTATCTAGTGACAGAGTAGTCACGGATGGTTAGCAATGCCATTTCAAAAGTCTGTCGTTAACACGTCGCCACTTTAGCGACGAATTAGCAACAACACTTCAAAACGCTATCGTTAATTCACTTTCTATGGCTAATCCGTCACCATTTAATGATGGATTAACTACATAATTTAGTATAAAAAATTTTCACTGATATTTATTTAGGGAGATGTAGGTGTTGGGCGGAGGGGTATAAGATGTAAGGTTGGATAATGTTGATTGGGCTGGGGGGTGTGGGTGGGAATAATATTGAGGCAAGTATGTAGCGTGGGGTGGGAGGGTGTAGGGTATAAGAAAACTAGAGAGGGACCATTAGGCCTGTCTCTAAACATAGAGATAGACTACTTGGTACGTCTCTAGAAATGGCCCAAATGGTCCGTCTTTAAAAATAGAGACAGATACTTACTCCAAACGGCCTGTCTCTAAAAATAGGTGGGGGTGGAGAGTGTAGGGTGTGGGAGAATTAGAGGCAGATCATTTATTGGTTCGTCTTTATTGGCCCATTGCTCATGGACAAATGGCAATCTTGAGGGACCCAAAAAGCATTATAGGCTCACCTCTCAACACAATTACTATTTAATGTGCAACTCGTCAATCTATCGTCCTATTCTTTTTTTCTTTTTTTGATCAATATCGTCCTATTCTTGACCATATAAAATTTAAAACACAAAGGGGATTAGATAAAATAATGGTATGAGAAATCAGATAGAGATTAACGCGAAACCTTTGAATGTTTTTTTTTTTGTCAAAAGAAACCTTTGAATGTTGACGAGAGTACTTATGAAGAATTTATGTAGTATTTTATAGGGAAAAGGAAGAGTTAATTTAATGGGAGAGTGAGAAAATTTGTATTTGATGAAATTCAAATTTGGAATGAGTAATATACTTGTACTATATTTTTTGAATGTGTATTATACTTGTACTATATTGAACCTTTATTTGGTTTAATTGTAAAATTTTAATTTTTAAATTGTAAATTTTTTAACAATAGAGTTTTTGTTAGAAGTGCTATTGAATAAAAATAATTGACTGTTTGGCATATGTTAGACAATGTTGAGCTTTTAGAAAATTTAAAGACAATGTTGGACTCTTAAAAATATGAAATGATATATTGAGAAAGAAAAGAAAAATAGCTTCCCGCACTATTTAAAAATAGTTTCGCAAAAATATTTGTTGAAAACTCTAATTTGGAACTTTTTACTTTTTAAATTTTTTTAGTTTCAACTTTTACTTAAAAACACTTTCAAAATTGAGTCAAATAAGTTAGTTTTAACTTTTAAACTCACAAAAAATTCTTTTAAATGTCTAATAGTTAGGACAAATAGAACTTTAAGAAATTTTTTTCCCTCACTTCAACAAGTTAGCTGCCTTAACACTCTAATTAAAAAAATAAAAAAAAACCTTACAATAGGTGTCATCTTGTAATGGTTTTTTAACATTTGCATAAACTAAAACTTTTTTGTAACGGTTTTTCTTTAATTGAAGCATGTTAAGATTTTCTTATCAATTTCTTTAATAATTGCTCACGAGGTTATTTAAAAAAAAATGTTGTAAAAATGAAAATTATATGCAAAAACTAATGCAGTAAAGAATTTTCAACAGGACTATATGCAGTGGCTGACCTATTACCATATGAGAGTATACTTGTGCACATCCTCAACTTTAATTTTTTAAAATAAATTATTATATTGAACATTTTCACTATATGAGTGCACATCCTGACTTCTTTCATTATAGGAATGTTGGTCTTTTTTAATATGTTCTAAGGCACAATATGAAATGTAGTTACATTGTGCGCGCATGGGTTACACTGTTAGTTAAAGTTAATGGCAAAATGGATGACGGAGAGTGTTGTACAACATTCAAAATATCACAAAGAATTTTACGCAATTTTTAAAAGACAGTATTTATGCGCAATTTTGATAAAGCAAAGGAATCGTTATACAAAACTTGGACCTGCCATTGCCAAATTTTTTTGTTAGCATGCCCCTTTCGGGTTGGTTTTGCGGTACGTTGAGATGTGTCCAACAACTAGGGTCCAACTCTGGGAATCATTCGAATGGAGGGCGGTGCCGATTACTGTGCTCTCTTTCAGCAATGTATTATAACCTAATTGATGTCAAATGGTTGGAAAATTCTTCTATGAGGTATGTGATAAATCTGTCACATACACATGTTAAGTTGTTATTCCATAAAATTAATCTACATTAGTCTGTATCGTGCAGATATGTTATATCAGAATATTTGAAATTTTTTAATAAATAATAGGGACTAAATTGAATTTTTTTAAAAACAATAGGGATTGGTTAATTTTGAACAGTATGAATGAATTTAATTTTATTTAGAAAATAATAGAGACTAAATTGATTTATTTTGAACAATATGGATGAATTTAAAATTTTAGTGAAACAATAGAAACCATTTGTGACATTTTCCCAAAAGTAAAAGAGCAAAATGTAAAGTTTTATTTACAAAAAGTAAAACATGAAATACATCCTCTGATATATCAAAATTGCAAGAATAATAATAAAAAAAGGTGCAATGAAAATTTTTATTTGAACCCCAACTGTTATTCGCCATACTGATAAGCATGTGTGACAATACATATTAAGAATTTTATTATTGGGAACATATTAACCAAGGTGATCTACTTCTGAAAACTCTTAGATGATATATACTGTAAATAAAACAGAAATATTGATAGTAAAAATCTAAATAGCGAGCCTTAATGAATACTATGTCAAGCTTAATGAGAAATATTACTAGTAAAATATTAACCTTCTATAATGGAAATTTGGTATTAGCCATATTTGCATAAAATCGTGCATTTTTCTTGTTTTTCTGTCCAAACATGACTATGCGCATGTGTTGAAAGAAATAGATGACGAAAACAATAAGTGAAGATCACGATTCAAATTCAAGGAAAAATGTCTCACCGGTTTCATTTTTTTTTTTTTAATTATTAGTATTTTATAATTAAGAAAAATTCATCTTAATAAGACCATATTAAATCTATCTCAAAACTATATATCTCGTAATACAACTTTACACATATATCGATACCAATATAATTAACAAAGAGCTTAAACTCAATTTTTTTTTTAATTTACAAGTCAACAACATCTTTGGAAGGCCTAATTTCGACGCCCATGACTAGACCTTACAAAAAGGATCTGGGCCGCAGTTGAGGTTGCAGTCCTTGCCCTACCTAGCTAGAGGGCCACAAAAGGCAATTTCCTTATGGCCCTGCCGTTACCCACCAAGGGCAATACATAGAGACTAGGCAAGAGATCCTAGAACTGAGGAGTTTGTCAGAAAGAAAGCACACGTCGTTTCTCCAGAATCGGAGGATTAGATCCGTCAAGCGTGATTTGAGCAGCAAAATCCACAAATAAGTTGGGACAATAGAGGGGTGTTCACACCAAATATCTGGCCTTTGACCCATAAATGGGGAGGCCTGTGCTATCTCGGGTGAGGCTTTCGGTTCCTTAATGAGTCATGTCTGACTTACCTTCACCTGGTTTAATAGTTGGGTATGAACCAAACTCAAGGGTATAGGAACCAACCCAAAATATGTCAATTCAGTTAAGAGTTTGATCTCTGAAATAATGAGGAAAATCGAACTTGAAAGCTACTCAAATTAATTCTATCACACCCCTTAACCACGGGACACTCCTTGGGGTTTGTTCGCCTGGACAACATGACAATAGCTTAGAGGTAACATTTACATGCAATTGAGGCATGGGCATGCACGACTAGATAGCCCAGCCATCATTATACATGTGGATTTAGCATTAATACGTAAAGATCTTTGTCCAACGAACCAAATGCAACTAATCATGAGAGTATGATAGTCGGTGCCAGTCGAAAAGGAAGTTGCATCAAACGGTGATGGAAGTCCACAAATTAACGTCCTTTTCATCAGGCACCCTTTGCACAAAAACTAGGGTGAGAACTGAGAAGAAAGACCATCTTCTGTGCTTTAAACTTGGAGAATTCTATGCCGTCCACTTTCCATAATAAAGAGGCTTACGAAGAAGACATACCAAACCATGTGGCTTGATATATATAATTTTAAAATAATGCTATATATCACTCATTTTTTCATTATTCTTTTATTATTTTTTACATGAAATTTGACATATCATACCAACTAGATTATTTTTATTTCTTTTTCTTCTTTTTAATTCTTTTTTTCTCTCTCTTTAATTCTTTTCTCTCTCTCTCTCTCTCTTAATTAATAATTACTCAAAATACTTTTTTTCTTTGTTTAACTATATCAAACCCCTTGACAAAAAAAACAATCATATCAAACCCTAATTTGGGGGAACAATAATAAATTAATCGGCCAAAAAAAGAGAACTAGTCTTACATTTTTTTTTTCTTTCTTGTTGTGCGTGGTTTGTAAAATTATTGAAACCATGATGAATAAAGAAGCTTAGAGAGCATTAAAACCATTAAGGTACAAAGAAGAGAAACAAATGTGGTGGTGGGTTTAGATTATAAGAATATAGCTTATACACGCATTGAGTTAATTGAGATTGGAGATGGAAAAAGCTGCAAGCAATGTCTTTGTGTAGATTATGTTTTAATTTATTGTATCTAGAACCATTGTATCTAGAATCATTAATTCTTCAATCAAATGATGCGCAGAAGAAAAAAGAGAAATTGCTTAAAACTAGTTTTCTTCTTTTGATCGATTGCAAAAAAGAATTGAAGAGAGAGAAAAATAATTAAAAATAAGAGAGAGAAATAAAAATAGTCTAGTTGACATTTAAAATTTCACGAGGAGGTGATAAAAAATATAATAGAAAAAGAATAATATATAACATTACTCATAATTTTAACATAACAAATTAAACCTTATTTTTGAGGGATAATATGATAAACATTTTGAGTGGAGACAATGAAGCTTTTCTATTCGGCTAGTAGGTAATTTTCTTTTCCCTGAAAATAATCCGTGTAAGAGCCCTTTTCCTAGTTTATATAGAATCTCTTTGTATTTATGCGTATTAGCTTAAGGTTATTGAGATGAAAGATAAGAATTTTTGATAAATCTCTACCTCATGTATTTATTCATTATTAAATTCTTCTCTTTTTTTACTTATGAACATAAACTTTGTTGAACCACATAAATTTTATATCTATTTAATTTCTTGTTTGTTTTCGTTCTAACGTCCCTGATCTAACACGAAAAATTGAGGTCGAGATTCAATTTTGAGACATAATCATGTGAAGGGTTTATCTCATCATTGAACCAACCACTTGGGACCAAGAGACTGAGGGAGGGTACTTTTAGGTTTCTAAACATCGTTAAATGGAAAATGGGAAGTAGGTAATTAGGACCTGAATTGACTAGAAGAGACTTGAACCTGCTCAGAAAAGTGAAAGCCACTTCCATTCTTTAAACTAATTAACAATTATTGCAATGGTGCACTGAAAGGTGCGGTGATTGCAACATTCATATTACACTTACGAGAAACATTTTCTCGACAACTCTCACAACGTACAGCAATTAGTAAAGCAGGAGTGACTTCAAAACGTCCCTTCTATCTTTAGTGTGTGTCTTCGTGTATAAATGAGATCCATATATCTATCCTTCAAAATGTCCTTTCGTTTTTAAAAACTTTTCGAATGAAACATTTGAGGTCCAACTTTTTGATATTCTACGGCTTCATGTAGTCGCATGCAGATTTTTTTTTCTTCAAAAAATTCCTTAAAACGTCTAGTGATTCGAATATAAATGTGTGTATCGTGTATGGATCCAATATATACATAGAATTCACATGCTACTAGTAAACAGAACATCCCCAAAACTAACTGGTGTTTCCTTTCTTATTTTAAATGCTATAATAATCATATATACCTACTTCAGGCATGAGCTGATTTGGTTGGGTCAAATTGATTGAGATGATTGACTCAAAAGGCATGTGTTTTGATAGTCACTTGGCGAAGAAATTATGGCCAATTTGTTCCCAAACTCTATTTGTGGCGTTTACATACTTTCTTGTTTAAATCCATCTAGAGGGTACTGAAAACCGACCCATGGATGTTAATTCTAAGAACAAGGCCAACTCAATTTTACATATATAGTGTTATAATTTCAAAACTAATGTGTCAATTTAGACGGAACAGAAAATTTTCCAACATTCATATGCCTATACGTAATTGCGTTATGCATACTGCCACAAGTTCCAACAACATAGCACGGATTTTCTGGTTGGCTATATATGCAATCAAATTATGAAATTCTGATGAATTCGATAGTGGGGACCTTTTCATATGTCATGTATTGCTAAAAACTGCTATGCACTGCCACTCCAGGCAAAGGTCACAGGGGAGAGCAACCAGTTGAAGTTTGTGTCCAAAGATGAATTTGTTTACTTTAATGTTGCAAACCTTTGCATATCACCTGAATTTCTATGAAAGGTTTCAAGTGCATGGTCATTTTTTGTTTTTAGACTGTACTTGTGGAACAGTTTCTTGCAAAAGGATTTTTTCTACGAATTGCTAGTTTTTAATGAAGAGCATATGATAATGACACGTATCATAATTAGTGCAAATATATCACACGATTTTTGTGGCTTCTGCATGTACTTTTTACATGTTTAAAAGCATTATTCTTTGTAAAATATAAGATAAAATTATATATAATAAACTCTATATGAGTCAAGACCGATTCCGTAAACCATATACTTAACAAGATTTTCAATAAATTACATACACAGCGAGAATTTCATGCATTGTACCGTGTTTATCTTTGGGACTATGCTTGTCAAGTAGTAAGAGTATGAGCTCAAAGGCACAGTATTCTCATTACCAAAGAACAAACGGATAAGGACGTCATCTACATATATACCTACTACATCTACTCCAAAAGCAAAGATAATTATAGTTTCTTATTTACTTTGCTTGCTTCTATATATATATAAACCACTCTTGCTCTTGTTGCATTGTCACCCCCTTCAGCACTGCACCGCTTTCTCGAGAAACCTCTCTTCGAGAAGACAACCTTTTCTTTGAGCGCTTTCGGCATTTCTTCAAGTGTTTCTTGAGAGAAATTGAAGACATGGTCAAAGTTCTGCATTTGTTCTTTGGAATTTTCGGTGGGTATATTTTCATTCATTCAATTTTATTTTCTATGACGAGAAAGTTTTTCGAACTCATACTAATGTGATGCATGCTAAGTTTTTCTCTCTCGTCTTTGGAACAGGAAATGCTACTGGTTTGTTTCTCTTCTTGGCTCCAACGTAAGTATTGTATCAATAACATTTTGAACAATTTTCCTTTTCCTTTTTTTTTTTTTGTATTTTCTATATTTTGAATTTTTTTTTTAATGAATTTTAAATTTTTGAATCATTACTTTTTACAGGATTACATTCAAGAGGGTAATTGTGAATAGATCTACAGAACAGTTCTCAGTAGTACCTTATGTCATGACCTTGCTCAATTGCTTGCTTTCTGCATGGTAAGTTCTCGAAATTTCTGTACAAGTACGTCTTGCATTTCTTGCTTCGGGTGCACCGATCAGTCTCACTAGTATGTAGAGTGGTATTATCATGGATGACTAAAATTCACTTCGTATGTACTAAGAGACACCGTCACTAACATAATGTGGGTCTACTCCCACACTCAGTCAGATGAGACCGGTAAATACTATACTGACCTTATTGCCAAATTGTTGGCATAATGACCAACTTATGTAAAATTATTGCAACAGTTTCAACTGATGAATTAGTCTCTTGTATAGTTAGTAGAACTCATATATATGAGTAATATCAGTTCAAATTGATTGGAGAGTTTCTCCCAACTTATTATGGATTGTCATGAAGTGACAGACCTCGGACATTTTCTAGGGGCATCAAACATTCCTTCCGCTCTAAAAATAATATTTTATTTCCTTTTGGTTATGTCTTCAAAAAAAGAGCAATTTCCTAATATAGTTTTTTTTCACATCCTAAATATTACCCCTTATTCGGAAAACGAGTTACTAATTTTAAGTTTCTTTCAAGGGTAATACGGGACTTAATGATTTTTTTAAACCAAAACACAAAATATACTTATATGAAAAATTGATTCTCAAGAAGGGGACCAAATTATGAGATAGAGGTAAGAGATTCCCTTTTTTTATTATTGTGGAAATAGCCTTGTGCAAAAATGTAAAGTAAAATGACGTATAATAGATTCAAAATGGGTCTAATTTTTTTTTGCATCTCGCGTATGTTGAAAGTCTCTTTATTATAATAATATTGGGAGGCGAAAACAAAAAATTTAAAGAGCGAATACGAAATTTTGGGTGGAAGGATGAAAATGATTAAGTCAAAAGTTTGGGGGTCTATCTCTTTACAATGATCGAGCATCAATCTAACCAAGTTAGAATACGTTCATTTTCAGTCATCTTTACTTGGTCCTGATTATTGTTTTAAATTTATACCTTGGTTTATTAATAATTAGGTATGGTCTGCCATTTGTGTCACCAAACAACATTGCTGTGTCAATCATAAATGGAATTGGTGCAGCCCTTGAATCAATCTATGTGTTGATCTTCCTCATATTCGCGCCCAGAAAAGAGAAGGCAAAGATTTTTGGACTACTCGTGTTCATCCTCTCAGTGTTTTCAGCTGTAGCCCTGGTCTCCATTTTTGCACTCCATGGCAACAAAAGGAAGATTTTAAGTGGTTTAGCTGCTACTATCTTCTCCATCATTATGTATGCTTCCCCCTTATCAGTCATGGTAAGCTCTCATTACAATTGAGCCGGTCTTCCAAACATCTAAAATTTTAAACGGTCCAAACTCGCAACTTATATAAAATTACAAAACGGACCACCAACACAAAAGAAAATCATTCTGAATGACTGCAATTTTGAAGAAATTTTCCTTACAATTTGTTGACGGAGGACCCTTTTCTTGCTGTAAGTAATAAATACGGAATAGTTTTAAATTCAATTCCACATATACTTACTGGCTGAGCTAGGAACCGGTGGTCAGGAGATGCACACCTATAATCAAGGTACTCATACATAAATAGTTCAATATATATGAACAGAAGCACATTTATAACAATGTGGCTCCTCCAATGAATATAAATCTAGGTGGTTTAGTCAAATTAAATAAATATTTCCTGAAAAGGCTGCATAAATGATCCACTGACGAAATTATTTCCATCACCATTACATATCGACGGCAGATGTTAGTAGGTCCCACTTCGGACTAAACATAAAAATACTTAATATTGGATCCCTCCGCATAATATCTTATCTTTTGTAGAAAATCCCCGTGATATTTGACAAAACTAGTAATTTTTAACCATCTTTCTCTGATTTCTAAATCGTCATGATATCCTTGTATTAAGCAAGCAAGCTTGCAAGAAGTTTCTTGTGTCAAAATAATTGAATTTTTGAACAGCTATTCTGGCTGCTTCCCAAGTGATTGAGATCTCATTTTCATATACTTTGTCTTTTGTGTGTGAAAGTGACCGGATTAAGTTAATCCATCAAAAACAGGAGATTTCTAAATGCTGGAATGTCAGGTGGCTATGTGACTTGCCTGGTTAATTTTTGCCTTAGAGCAATTTAAGAGTTAATTTAGGACAAGATTTCTAAATGCTGGAATCTCGGGACCTTTCATACTTAAAGCGAGAGTCATACAACTAGACCAAATGTCTAGTTCAAGTTTAACGATGAGGAATTCACCTTTGGTAGGACTATATTAAATTCGCCTTAAGACTATAAACTCTATAATAAAGAAAAATATTTCAACGTATATTGCAGATCAGTCAATAAAAATACTTCCAAAGCTGTTTCTTCTAAGATCCTCCCTTATGTGTAATTAAGCTCGATTCGATTCAATACGTGGATGTTGGATTAGGCAGATGAGAATGGATTTTTTTAATTTTTTAATTTTTTTTTTGGGTCAAGATGAGAAAGGATTTGAAGAGGCCATTACAAACTAGATAAATAAGTGGACCAAGTATTGTGGAAGAAAGGAATAGTCTAAATTTAATAATTAGAAGGAATAAAAAGTTTAAACAAGTTATTAACGGGGTGAACCATAAATTATTTATATTTAATATATAATGACCAAGATTTCCAATAATTATAGACTTTAAGCAATTTGAGCCAATTAAACAGTCGGGCGTTTATAGATGATCAAAGCTAGTCAGTGGTCAAAAGCATGAG
The DNA here is from genome assembly GCA_037974665.1 of Ehretia macrophylla. Classification (NCBI taxonomy): domain Eukaryota; kingdom Viridiplantae; phylum Streptophyta; class Magnoliopsida; order Boraginales; family Ehretiaceae; genus Ehretia; species Ehretia macrophylla. Next base: position 55,523,786 of record CM075779.1, read on the forward strand.
ATCTAAGTAGCAGTTCTTTTCTTTATTTATTTTATTTTTTAAATCTGATCTAAGCGTTGTATGAAACAAAATGTCTAAAACTATGTTTTGAACTCATATTTGCAATTTCTAAGTCAATTTTATATCACTTTTAAATCATGTTACTCATTTTAAAAATCAATCTCAAAATATCATGTATTCAAAGTGAGAATCATATCACTAGAGTAACTGCCTAATGACTAAATGATTTGGTTTTTATGTAAAAGAATTTAGAATTCTCTACTATTATCAATAGTAGAGTTTAAGGTAATTTCTAACATGATTACTAGCCAAAAGTGCAAGCTCCTCATTGGCCACATTTTTATTTTTTTTGCATTCAAAAATCCTATCTTCGATAAAATGGAAAACAGTGTCTTGTTCCAATGAACATATGCTGAATTTTACGAATACACGCAATATAGAACCATCATTTAAATCTGTTTGTGTTGTAGACTTTAATTGTCTCACATTGATAAATTAAGAGTTCCAAGCAACGACAAATATGTTTATGGATCAATGGGGACTGGAACTCCCATTAGTCAAAAGAAATCTTAAAAATTCTATATTTATTTATTTTTAGTTAAAAAGATAAATTAGCCCTCACTGAAAAAAAAAAAAATATTTATATAGTTAAAAAATTATGAATTTTAGTCCCCACAAAGAAAAACTCCTGAATCTGTATCCAATACCAGTATATAAAATTTTAGACTACTTTACATAGCATCAATTGATCTTAGTATAAAACCTCAATTATCGAATATGGTATAAGAGTTAGTTCTTGATCCTATATTATTCATCTACGTGCGACCAAATCATGTTTCAAGCGATGCGTGTTAACTTTGGTATGCAGTTGCTCTTGTACCACGTGATCACTTTGGTATGCATGGAGGAGGGTGTTAGAGAATTCAGGTATAATGTTAACACACAGAAGCAATTTACTTTCGTCCCTACAACTTACAAGGCGTCAACTTGATAAGTTCAACAACTCCACCGCAGTTTAATAATCTTCCGAATTTGATAGCACGATATTATGGGTCCCTAAAGAGATCGAGACAAACTTGAAACGCAACCAGTTTCTGACAGTGATACCTGCTTGTCTCTCGAAAGAACAGATTAAAAGTGCCTCGTGTATTGATTTTCATGAGCAATGTACAAGATATCAATATATATATATAAATACAATCAGAAAAGGGTACTCCAGAGAGATTTTACGAGATAATATACACGCATATATACAGATATAGACACACACAAACAAATTAAGAACAAAATTAATCTATATATGTTATCATTTCCTTACGCCACAAGTGATAGATTAACTATTTTTGGGTGAAATTGTCAGGTAGTGATTTATAATATTCATAAATTTTAAGTTCAAATTAAAATTTTAACCTCAATTATACAAAATAATAATAATAATAATAATAATTATACGTTATCATTTCTTTATGCCACAAGTGATATAGACTGGCCCTTTTTTTTTTCCATTTTTTTGGCCCCAACACTGATTCTCTCTCTCTCTCTCTTTTTGGGATTAATACTTAGTTTACTCCTTTATTTTTAGTCTTTTTGATATAGTAGTCTCATATCTTTAAAAGTATAATCCTTTATCTTTTGAATATGGGACACTTTTAGTCTTTTTTTACTTTTTCGTTTAAAATTTTGATTAAAAAACACGTGATTGACACGTGATTATATATTTTCAGTTTTCTTTTCTGTTTATTTTATTTTGCTCGCATGACAACCACGTGCTTGTACCGTCAAATTTTAAATGAAAAAGTGAAGAAGGACTAATGGTGTCACATATTCAAAAGATAAAAGACTGTAATGTTGCACTCTAAAATATATGAGACTACTATATCAAACACGTTAAAGATAAGTGACTAAACTCGATATTAATCCTTTTCTTTTTCTCTTTTTTTCCCTCTCATTGCCTCATCACTAATTCAAGTAACAAGAGGGGGCAAGAATTGCAAGATCAAAACATTCAAACTGTTGAAAATAATAAATAATATAATAAACTCCTCTCTAACAGCTTAAGCTTTTAGATGAGGTGGTAACTTAGGCTCTGTTTGGCCTAACTGTCAAATTTTAGCTTTTGAGCAGTAGAGCTTTTGTAGTAGAGCTTTGGTTAGAAGTACTGTTGAACAAAAGTTGTAGACTGTTTAGCCTATATTAGGTAATATTGAGCTTTTAAAAAATTTGAGGGCAGTGTTGTATTTTAAAATATATGAAGGAGTATATTTGAGAAAAAAAAAAAGAAAACAACTTCTTGCATTATATAAAAATAATTTCGCAAAACCTTATTTTAAAAAGCTCCAATTTAAAACTTCTTGTTTTTTAACTTTTTTCAACTTCAACTTTTAACTAAAAATACTTTCAGAAATTGGTCAAATAGGTGAGATCAGCTTCTAAATTCACAGGAAACACTTTTAACTGTAAAAAAGTTAGGCCAAACAGAGCCTTAATACGGTATCAGAGCCTATGAACCAAAAGGTCTTGGATACAAACCTCACCGTCACTCATTTAAAAATATTAAAATTCCAAGTACATGAAGGTTCAAAAACTAACTCCGTCTACACTTGCGGAGGCATGTTGAAGATAATAAATAATATAATAAATCCATCTCTAACAGTTTAAACTTTTAGATAAAGTGGTAACTTAACACAAACATCGCATGTTTCTCATTTTTATACTTGACCTAGATCATAGGACATTGGATATGATCCAATTAATAGAGTAGACTATTGTGTTTCGAGTAGTTAATGCAAGGAGACTTATGTCCACAAGTTTTATCCAAACTCCATAGCAGAATCTTGGCTGATCAGTTACTCCCTTAAGAGTACTGACGAGGGGGACTCCGAGTTGAGGTAAGATACCCACACCGAGTTGAGGCTGGCTAATCCGAGCCAAGTTTAGCATATTCAACTAATGCCCAACCTGGATGCCGATCCAACCTCACGCCGACCTAGGAAAATCCCGACCTCAGTGCCAACTATTCTGATGAGACATAAAGCCTTGATGGGACATAAAGCTGCACCGCATTGAATGCTGTCAGGTCCGAATTTAGTATAAATAGAACTCCCCCCCTTTATTTCAAATGTGACTGCTCATTAAATGCTCTCAACTACTTTGCCAACTCGGACATACTAATCATTCGCACGCTCAAGGGAAAAATCGGGTCATCACCCCGCCTTTTCCTACCTTTTCCTTGTATAGGTCAGGTAACCGACCCGAAAATCTAGGTTGAGGAGCCGATCCAGAATTCGAGCTCGGCAGGAGTAGCTTCCCAACCTCAACGTCGAGATTCCGACCTCGACAGTTTGGCACCGTCTGTGGGAAACGAGTTATTTCTATCACTCTTCTCACCACTCATTGAGAAACCATCATGGTTCAAATGAGAAGCCACATCACACCGGTAGAGGACTCGCCCAACCCAGATGGGGACCTCGAAGCCATACAGGTGCCTAGCTAAGACCCAACCCAAACTGACGTTGGAACCAGCCAACGTATACACTTAGCCTCAGAAACTAACCCTTCTACAGATGGAGACCCTAACTCCAGCCTATCACCAGAGATGAGGATGATGCTCGGAATATTTGAGGAACTAAAGGAGTAGGTGGCCCGACGAGCTGCGGAACACCCAGTTTAGCAAATAGCTACGCCGCGGCCCGCGCATCCACAGTTCTGCATTCCAGCCCCGGGGAGAACCCGAGCTCAAGACGGAGAAGACTTCCTGGAGCCCGTGGCGAGACCCGTGGAGGTGAGAGGCAAAAGGGTGGCCCATGCCAACCCCGAACAGGCCAAGACCGCGGTTGCCATAGCCAAGGTCATTTACAAGCTCGGCGTTAGCCCACTCTCACCTGAGGTACTGGCGACGCCGTTACCCACCGAAAACCGGATGCCTAACCTGGCCATCTACAACAGGGACAGAGACCCAGCCAGTTACCTGCTCAACTTTGATCACCATATGACTTTGTATGATATAACCGACCTGATGAAGATGAAGACATTCTCGACCACCCTGGTTGGCAATGCCTTGGACTGGTTCCAAAAACTTAATCTCGGCTCTATTGCAAGTTTTTACCAGCTGGCTGAGGCTTTCTTGTCCCGCTTCACGGGAAGCCGACGTGCAACCCGCCACACTTCATCATTGCTGTCGGTGAAGCAGCATAGAGAAGAAACTCTAACGGCTTACACGGCTCGATTCAACGAGGAGTCACTCAGAATACCCAACATGGAGGACTCCATGGCATTAATGGCTTATCAAAGTGGACTCAAGTCGAGCCCCCTTACATCCTTCTTGGCCATCGACCCTGTGGATACCATAGCCGAGCTGATGGTACGAGCAAAAGGGTACATACACTTGGAAGAAATCCATCAGGCGAAGAGGGATGATGACAAGGAAAAGGAAGCCAACAAGAAGGGAGAGACCTCTCGAGCCCAATCTAGGAGTAAGATCCAAAATGACCGAGGCAAGCAGCCTCAGCAGAAGCCCGGGTTCATTATGTTCACTCCCCTTAACACCACGAGGGAGCAGATCATGATGGAGATCCAGCACTATAACCACTTACCTCTGATATAAGTAGGAGTTTGCATATTTTTATATTTAAATTAGACTTTGTTGCATCCAATATGAGCTTAACTAATAAGTCTTAAATGCATTAATTTGTCTATCACTTATCTGAGACTTTTTCACTTTTTTCAGGGCTAAGTGTTATTTGTACGTGAACGAATAATTAAATATGAAGATCATGGAGACATGCAGATCAAGAGTTATGATGATGAAATAGCTTTTGGAGCGAAATCTTAAAGAATTGCATAAGAAGAAAATGATCAGAAGCTCTTTGAAGAAGATTTATTAAAGACTTTGAAAAAGAATAAAATTACAAAAGGAAAAAAAAAAAGAACAAGGGTTGACCAAGGCATTAATGCCTTGGCCAAAATAAATTCTTGTGCAGTCATCCAAGTCCAAATTGGACTTTAGACACAAAAGCGAAAAGGAAAAAAGAAAAGAAAGAAAAAGTTAAGCCTTGGCCCATTGGCCAAGGACGGTTGAAAAAAAAAAGAAGAGACTTGTGCCTATTTAAGGCACATGAATGAGGCAGAAGCAAGCAGCAGCAGCATCGGCGGAAATTCAAAACAAAAAAATTAGTTTAGTTTATTAGTTTTTCTTCTTTTACGAGATATTAGGATACTTTTGGAGTTTCTTCACGTTTAAACTCTATAACGTTTTCTTTCCTTTACTTTAATTTATTTAAATAATATTTACTTTTTAGAATTGTTATTTTAGTTTCTTTAGTATGTCAGGCTAAATTTATTCGCTAAGGTGACGATGAAACCTTGTTAATTTTAATTGATGCTATGTTTGTGAATTAATTTTTCCCCATAACTTGATCATTCATGTTTAATGTTTATTCTTTCATCAATTGTTGAGATTATTTCTTTGATGGGTTTAATCATGTTTTTCTCATGCTTTGAATAATTCTTAATAATTGAAAGTTTTGATTTTTAATGCCGAGTATTAATTGTGATTTCTAGTTGGGATATAATTAATAATTTGAAGATTATTATGCAAAGTTAGAATAAACATACTTTTGGGATTCATTAACTTAGGGCTTAAAAGATGATATCTTCCATGGTAACGAGGCTAGACTGCGAGATTATCATGTAGTAAAATTTGAAAAAAATTAATGATCAAATATAGTTACGTTAGGATTAGCAAGGTGGATTCCGAACCTTAGCCTTTTACGATTACTTGTTTAGTCTCACTTTTTAACCTTCGTCTTTTATTTTATTAGTTATTTTGTTTTCTAATATTTCCTTGATTTAGTTTATTTTAATTGATTTTACTCAAGTTATTAATTATTTTCGTTTTAGAATTTATTAATTTATTTCATTCAATTTATTAGTTATTCTTATTTTAGAATTTATTATTAAGTCTCTAGATTCATTACATATTCTTTTAGTATTATTTTATTTTTGTTCTTAAAATTATTAATTACTTTTGTCTTAGGATTTTTAATCGTCTTACTTATTTAGATTTATTGTTTAGTCTTTTATTATTTTATCTCAACCTAAAATGTCAATCTTTCCAACTAGATTAGGAAGTTTAAATCTGGGGCTAAAATTCGATCTTAACTGAACAAGTCCCTGGGGGAGCGACCTCGTATTTGCCTAAGCTATACCTTCATACGGTTCCTGCACTTACGAGTAATTTAAAACATACAACAAGTTTTTGGCGCCGTTGCCGGGGACTTGAATATGATAAGTTTTTAGACTTTTGATTAGGTTTTTCTTCTACTAGTTGTTTTATTGCTTTTTGAAATTTTTTTTTTTTAAAAATGAAAATAAAATTTAAAAAAGAAATAAGTGCATTTTTTTATTTTCTTTCTTTGTTTCTTTTTGTGTGATATTTGTGTTGCTTGAAAGTTTGGGCACGTGATCACACAAACAGGCTAGGTAGCATTGAGTTAGAACAAGAATCTAAAATGAGTCGACAAGGAGATGAGATTAAGCCTCTTAGGGAGTTGTTCCACCCCATCTCTACCAATCCTCCTTCATGCATAGTTTTGTCTGCCACTACAGCCGCACATTTTGAGCTAAAACCACAGGTAATAAATCTTCTTCCCACTTTTCATGGTCTAGATAGAGAGGATCCTTATTTGCATGTTAAAGAATTTTTGGAAATATGTACTACATTTAAATTTCAAAATTTTTCTGAAGAATCTGTTCGCTTGCATCTATTTCCTTTTTCACTAAAGGATAAGGCCAAAGCATGGTTTAATTCTCTTTCTTCTGGATCTATTACATCTTGGGCAGTAATGGTAAAAAAGTTTTTGTCAAAATTCTTTCCCATGAATAAAACTAATGCTTTAAGGAAAGAAATTACTGATTTTTGTCAGGATGAGCATGAAAAATTTTATGAAAGTTGGGAGAGGTTTAAAGATTTGCAAATTAAATGTCCTCATCACGGTTTTGAAACTTGGAGATTAGTGCAATACTTTTATAATGGGTTGATGCAGTCAAGTAGGAATATGGTAGAGTCAATGAATAGTGGGGGTTTCTTGAGTCTAACAGAGGATGATGCATATAATTTTCTTGAAGGTTTGTCAGAGAGCTCCCAGCAATGGGATTTCTCTAACCGTAAAGAAAAGCCAGTTCAGACTGCAAGGAAATGGGGGTTGTATGAGATTAGTGAGGAGGTTGATATAAAGGCTAGATTAGATGCTCTTACAAGAAAAGTAGATGCCTTAGCTGTGAATAATGGAGGAGGTTCTGTTAATAATGTTCATAATGAAATATGTTCTATTTGTGCGAGTCCTATACATATAACTGCAATGTGTCCTTCTATGCTTGCATATAATGAGTGTCATGCTGAACAAGCGAATTCACTTAATAATTTAGGAAAGCCATTTGTTAATCCATATGTGGAGACATATAATCCTAATTTTCGGAACCATCCAAATCTTTCATGGAAATTAAATCAACCTTCTAGTAACCCAGTTGTCCCACCAGTGCAATATCATAATCAATTTAGGCCACCTAATCAGAACTACTCTCATGCTCAGGTTCCACCTCAGTTTGCAGGTCAGTCTAGGCAATAATCATCACTAGAAGAGTCTCTTAAAGCATTCATGCAGACCACGACCCAGGCAATTCAGGAAATGAAAAATTCAACTCAATTGAACACTAATGCTATAGCTAAATTAGAGACTCAGATGGGTCAATTGGCTACACAAGTGGGAGAAAGAGAGAAATGAAAATTTTCAAGTCAGCCCATACCCAATCCAAAGGGACAATATGCTATTAATGGGGCATCTAGTTCTAATTCAGGGCAGGAGCATATGCAATCCATCACTACACTTAGGTCTGGTAAGAAAATTGATAACCATGTGACTGTTCCTGAGCGTAGCAATAGGAAAGTAGAGAAAGCTAAAATCTTTGAGGATGATCTTAATGAAAGTAGAGTGCATTCTTCACATGATACACCTATAGAGCCTAAAGAGTCACATCCTAGAGTCATAGAGCCTGAAATTAAAGAGTTCGTGCCTAAAGCTCCATTTTCCCATAGGCTTCTTAGTAAGAAAGACAGTGCATAGGTTGGTGACATTTTAGAGGTCTTCTAGCAGGTACAAATAAATATACCCTTTCTGGATGCCATTAAACAAGTGCCTGCATATGCTAAATTTCTAAAAGATCTTGTTACAGCAAAAAGAAAGACAAATGTTCCTAAGAAAGCATTTTTAACAGAATAGGTGAGCTCAATGATTCAAAATAAATATCCTGTTAAGTATAAAGATCCTGGATCTCCTACTATTTCTTGCAAAATTGGAGAACATCAGATTGAGAGAGCTTTGCTAGATTTAGGTGCAAGTGTGAATTTACTGCCTTACTCTGTTTACTTGCAATTAGGTCTAGGTGAGCTAAAGCCTACTAAGATGACACTGCAGTTAGCTGATAGATCTGTGAAAATTCCGAGAGGTATAGTTGAGGATGTTTTGATTAAGGTAGATACTTTTTACTTTCCGGTGGATTTTTTTGTTTTGGATACTGAGCCTGTTGATAACCATGCTGTGCAAACTCATGTTATTTTGGGTCGTCCATTTTTAGCCACATCAAATGCATTGATTAATTGTAGGAATGGTGTGATAAAAATTTCTTTTGGTAACATGACTGTTGAGCTTAATATTTTCCATATAAGTAAACAAATGCCTGATGATAATGATGATGTTTGTGAAGTTAATATGATTGAAGATTTAGTTCATGATGCATTTGTGCAGTCAAGTTGTGTTGACCCATTAGAATCATGTTTAGCTCATTTTGGTTTTGATTTGGATATTGATAATGTTGTTGCTGAGGTTAATTCTTTGCTAGATTCTGTGCCTCTCATGAATGTTGATAAGTGGCAGCCTAAACCATTACCACTTACCCTTTCCTCATCACCACCATTACCATCTGTAGTAAAGCCACCTAAGTTAGAGTTAAAACCTTTGCCAGATACCCTTAAATATGTCTTTTTAGGAGCTAATGAGTCACTGCCTGCCATTGTAGCTTCTGATTTAGATGAGTCTCAAGAACGTCAGTTAGTGAGTGTTTTACAAGAGCATAAAGAGGCCATAGGTTGGACAATAGCAGACATTAAGGGTATTAGTCCATCAGTTGTTATGCATAGAATCCATTTGGATGAAGATGTTAAGCCTACACGTGAATCACAAAGGCGTCTAAATCCTAACATGCAGGATGTGGTAAAGGCTGAAATTCTAAAACTTTTATATGTAGTTGTTATCTATCATATTTCTGACAGTAATTGGGTGAGTCCTGTGCAGGTAGTACCTAAGAAGTCTGGTGTAACTGTTGTTAAAAATGAAGATGATGAATTGGTTCCAACAAAATTTGGTGTGCTGTCGCAGACAATCAAAAATAAAACCTATACTCCGAAAAATATATGTAGTAGTGTGAGTAAGGATCGTTCCCACAGAGAGTATCTAGCCTAATTTGTGTTACATAAACAAGGTTGGGGGGGTTGAGTATATAAAGAAAACTTAAGAAAAATTACTGAATTTAAAAATATTGAATTTAATTAAGAAGACGAACCTTGGTCTAAGTCAACATCCACCATCGGAATCTTGTAACTGATCATTGATGCAAGTATATTTCAATTCAAACTTTAAATATTCACCGTTGGAATTATTTTCCTATCTCTCCTTAGTCGTAGTTAATTAGAATACACGCGACCTAATTAACCCTAACCACTAAACAACTTCAGACACGCGCTAAAGGTTTAATCTAGTAGTAGCCTTAAGAATTAGAGAGATCGATGAAGCTAAACAACACAAACACACACAGTTGCATTTAATTTAGTTGAACGTTCTTCCTAAAATCTAATAATCTCTGACGCAGCAAATTATTAAATCTTAGTTGCTTCGCAAATTAGAGGGATCAAACAATTACGGATTTGATATCTAACTTAGCAATAGATTATAACGAATAATAAACTAGTAGGCCTCCCTAGCAATCAAACGAAAGAATCATGAAATTAACACAGAAGAACATTCAATACTTAAAGCATAAATTGAACAGTAAAAACTAATTAGATCTCACAGTTCTTATGATTCCGAGGCTTCAATTTCCTTCAACCAAGAATAAAAGTTTAGCCACGCAGAGCCATGAAGAAATCTTGAAGGAGAAAAAGGGAGAGAAAAAGAGGTGGTCGAAATCTTATGATTTCTCCCTTTTTTTATAGTTTGTGAAGCCTACTAGATCCCATAAGATAATGGAATCCTAATCTAAATAGAATAAGAAAATATTAAAGGTGAAGTAAACTCCTAATATAACTAGAAAAGCCTAAAACAACTAGAAAAAGTCCTAATACAATTAGGATAGCTAAAATAGTTGGAATTTTCGTGCACCACATCCTCCACCATCAACTAGAAGCTTCTAGATAAATAATATTCCAGAACACTAAACAGCACACGTGCAGCAACTTCACGTCCAGTTTTGGCTTTGATACAACCTTTATTTCTTAAAACTCAAAACATGAAAGTTGTAGATCTTCTTCTTGTCTTTCCAGAACATATTGAATCGCCTCAATCGGAGTTCGGATAAGAGTGTTATGCCTAAAAAATGTAACAATGTCAGAGCTATCCAGAATTGCGCGATTTTAGTTTTGTTTTGCACTTAACTACTCTGTTTGCATTCTAAATCAAAATATAAAGATAATGAGTGTATTTAAGCATCAAATAGGTGTAAAATATTAAACATTAATGGAGAGAAATATGACATTTTGCATTCTTATCACTAAGCCTACACGTGAATCACAAAGGCGTCTAAATCCTATCATGCAGGATGTGGTAAAGGCTGAAATTCTAAAACTTTTAGATGTAGGTGTTATCTATCCTATTTCTGATAGTAATTGGGTGAGTCCTGTGCAAGTAGTACCTAAGTGTCTGGTGTAACTGTTGTTAAAGATGAAGCTGATGAGATAATTGCAAGAAGAGTGAAAGCTGGGTGGAGAGTGTGTATTGATTATCGTAAGTTGAATTCTATGACTAGGAAAGATCACTTCCCTCTCCCTTTCATAGATCAGATGTTGGAAAAATTAGCTGGCCATACATATTATTGTTTTCTTGATGGATATTCTGGTTATAATCAAATTGCAATTGCACCTGTGGATCAAGAAAAGACCACATTTACATGTCCATTTGGCACTTTTGCATATCATCGCATGCCTTTTGGGTTGTGCAATGCTCCGGCCACTTTTCAAAGATGCATGATTAGTATTTTTTCTGATATGGTTGGGCAATTTTTAGAAGTGTTTATGGATGATTTTTCTGTCTTTGGAACTTCATTTGATACTTGTTTGCATAATTTATCTTTGGTGCTAGCTAGGTGTAAAGAAAAGAATCTTGTGTTTAATTGGGAAAAATGTCACTTCATGGTTAAAAAGGGTATTGTACTTGGTCATATCATATCTAAAAAGGGCATTGAAGTAGATAAGGCAAAAATTGATTTGATTTCTAATCTTTCTTTTCCTAGGAATGTAAAAGAAATTAGATCATTTTTTAGGCATGCAGGATTTTACAAGAGGTTCATAAAAGATTTTAGTAAGATAGCTAGACCTCTATCTAATCTCCTTGGTAAGGATACACCTTTTGTTTTTGATGATGCATGTATTGAAGCTTTCAATAGACTGAAAAATGAATTGACTTCTGTACCTATTATTAGACCACCTGATTGGAATGTGCCTTTTGAAATTATGTGTGATGCTTCTGATTATGCTATTGGTGCTGTTTTGCGTCAGCGAATTGATAAACTTCATCATGTGATTTATTATGCTAGTAGAACACTGAATAATGCTCAGTTGAACTATTCTACCACTGAGAAAGAGCTATTGGCTATTGTTTTTGCTTTGGAAAAATTCAGATCTTATATTCTAGGGTCTAAAGTTGTCATATTTTCTGATCATGCTGCTTTGAAATATTTGTTCTCTAAAAAGGATGCTAAGGCTAGACTCATTAGATGGATTTTACTTCTTCAAGAATTTGATCTTGAGATTAGAGATAAAAAGGGGTTAGAAAATGTAGTAGCTGATCATTTATCTAGATTAGTGATTGAGCATGATGATGATGTTTCTCCTATTGTTGAGTCTTTTCCTGATGAGCAGCTGCTACAGATTTCTCAAACACCATGGTATGCTGATATTGTAAACTACTTGGTTACAAATCAGCTACCAACACATTGGAGCAAGCAAGATAAGTTCAAGTTTTTGTCTGAGGTAAAACATTTCTTTTGGAATGACCTCTACTTGTTTAAATATTGTCCTGACCATATTATTAGAAGATGCATTCCTGAAAGTGAACAACAAAATATTATTTCTTTTTGTCATGATCATGCATGTGGTGGTCACTTTAGCTCTAGGAAAATAGCTACTAAAATTTTGCAATGTGAATTTTATTGGCCTTCTATATTTCGTGATTCGCATGATTATTGTAGAGCTTGTGAACGATGCCAGAGATTAGGGAATATTGGTAAGAAAAACATGATGCCTTTGAACCCAATTTTAATTGTTGATATTTTTTATGTTTAGGGTATTAATTTTATAGGGCTATTCCCTAATTCTTTTGGTAATCTTTACATTTTAGTTGGAGTAGATTATGTGTCAAAATGGATAGAGGCTAAAGCATGTAGGAGTAATGATCATAGAACAGTTGTTAAATTTTTGAAAGAATACATTTTTGCACGATTTGGTACTCCAAGGGCAATCATTAGTGATGGGGGTAGACATTTTTGCAATAAGGTGTTTGAGCAGTTAATGAAAAAATATGGCATTACTCATAAGGTAGCTACCCCTTATCACCCACAGACTAGTAGTCAGGTTGAAATATCTAATAGGGAAATAAAAAGAATTCTAGAAAAGACTGTAAATCCCACACGGAAAGATTGGTCGTTGAAATTAGATGATGCATTGTGGGCATATAGGACAGCATATAAGACTCCCATTGGAATGTCTCCATATCATCTAGTGTTTGGTAAGGCATGTCATCTTCCTGTTGAGCTAGAGCATATGGCATACTGGGCTATCAAAACTTTCAATTTTGATCTTGAGAAGCCAGGTTTTCAAAGAAAGCTCCAACTCAATGAGTTGGAGGAAATCCGTAATGATGCTTATAATTGTGCCAAGTCATATAAAGATAGAATGAAGAAAGTGCATGATTCTAACATCTTTAGGAAATCCTTTGAGCCTGGTCAAAAAGTCTTGCTGTATAATTCCCGTTTACATTTATTTCCAAGAAAACTGAGATCTCGGTGGCCTAGTCTATATGTTGTGCGTACTGTCTATCCTCATGGTGCTATTGAAATTGAAAATCCTCAGAATGGTAATATTTTTAAGGTAAATGGGCAACGATTAAAACCATTTCTAGAACTTAAAAACCCAGAGATCAAAGAGGTCCTGGTAGATGATCCTGTTTATCAGGATTAAAATACTATTTATGCAATCTTTATTTTTCCCAACTTTTGGTTGGACCTCTACTAGGTTATAGTGGGCTTTACCATTTTCTCGAAAATGGATTATCTTGTGTAATGGAAGTCTTGGGATTGACTAGGATGGATACTATGAAAGTAAAACCATTGGCCGAAAGCATAATGCCTAGCTTTCCCTCCTAAGTATGGGGACTGACCGGGGTTTGAGTACGTTGGTGGTTTGAAATTAATGGCCTCTTCTCCGCATTTTTAATGTACTTGGTTAACTCTATTTCTGAAGTTTCACAGGATTTGTCTTACTGGCTGACATTAAATGGATCCAGGTATTTAAATTCTATTTTTTTTTCTATTTTTGTTTTAGTTCGTTCATTATTTTTATTGTTTCATAGAGTCGGCTTTAGTGCCTCCTAGAGTTCGTAGCCTTTGTATAGGGATGTAAATAGGGTAGGCCACAAAATAAAATATAAAAAAGTGGAAAGATTTAAAAAAAAAAAAAAACGTATTTTATTAATTTTGTTGTTTCTTGTAACTTTGCTTTCTCTTGTTTTTTTTTGGGTTTCACTAAATAGTTTCAGATTTAAGGCATTGTTCTCCTTTTCTTTATCAAGTGCTTTAGGTATGTTCTCATACAGACTTTATTTTCTTTGCTAACTTGTTCTCATGCGCTTTCTTTATTTGTTTTTACTCTTCGTTCATTGTTGTATATATTTGAGAGTTTAGTTTTAAACATTGAGGACAATGTTTGGTTTTGATTGGGGGTGGGGAGTTATTTTTCAATCATCATTATTTTTGTTTCTCACTTCTTTTTCCCTTGTCTTAGCTTAAGTTGTATGCCAAGTTAATTAGCCGCTTTTGTGAAAAGGACTTCACTGTCATCATACTCAGCTCCTTGCACATTCATGTAGCAACACAATACTACTTTTTGTTGAAGGATTGAATGATGAGATAACCTGAAGAGAATATGTGAAAACTATTTAAACCTTTGTGAGTCTTAAGCCTATCATTTATTGCAGAGTGTTACTTTCTTGGCCGTCTAATTATTTTCTTTTGTGGAAACTCAAGTTATATCATTCAATAGTCTCATTATTCTTTCATTTATTTGCCTAAAAATTCTTTATGTCACAATTGAAGTGAAATCATGAAATTTTAGGTAAGTCATGTATATCCTTAAGAGATGACAGTTAGGCCCTATTTCTTGTTTTGAGACTTATAATAATATATTTTTTTTTCTTTTCTTTACATAACCGCTAGTTGCCCCGTTGAGCCTTGAAATTAGCCTTTCCTTCGTAAACCCATTTTCCCAAAGTGTTTCAAGTAGAAAGTGGAAACATTCTTTTAGCATTGATGGAGATTATGAGCTTAAATTTGTTAGTTGCATTAGCTACTCTTGTTACTAGTGATTTTATCTTCTTGGAGTAGGATGACTTATTTGATACGTTTTCTATCGTTATTGAAGTTTTCATAGTTGAGGGGAAGAAAAACAGTGATGGAAATGTGTATCTTTTCAGAAAAAAAAGGGGAGGGGAAAAAAATACAAAAAAAAAGTACAAGAAAACAAAAAAAAAATTTGAAAATAAAGTCAGTGAAAGACTAATGGAGTTGTGAAAGATGTGAATGAGAAAAGAGTAAAAAAAAAAGAGTATTGAACAGAAAGCTGAAAGTATTTCCCAAGTAATCTTGAGACACTTTCAACATTCACCACTTAACCTTAACCCCTATATATATATCATTTTTACCTACATTGCATCCTAAAAAAGTCCTTACTTGATCTTAGGAGTTACATGGCAATGTTGACTATATGTGATGGATCTAAAAGGGTGATATGAAGTATTTTTGGTATTCCTTTCATGAGACTAAATATTATATCTTCTTTATTATTGTTCCTTAATTCATGCTTATATGTGAGATTCTTATTTATTTATATTCCTTCACTCACATATACTAGTTGAGAGTATTACATCTTATCCTCTGAGTGTTGTTGCTTGTTGAGTGATCATATCTGTGAGGATTAAGTTGATATATATTCTCTAAAAGGGGACTTGAGTCGTGATATCTGAAGATGAGGAGTTGGTATTGTGCTTGCTAACTCATTCACACATGTTGAGTTGACGATTTGTGAAGTATCTCTAACGGTTGTAGCTTTTTGTTTGGTGTATTGACTTGAGTGAAGGTTGAGGGAAGAAAAGAAAAATCATTTGATGTTCGTTTATTCAATAATCTTTTAAATCGCTTCAATTGCTATGGACTAGCAATACGCTGATTGGGAGTTGTGATATAAGTAGGAGTTTGCATATTTTTATATTTAAATTAGACTTTGTTGCATCCAATATGAGCTTAACTAATAAGTCTTAAATGCATTAATTTGTCTATCACTTATTTGAGACTTTTTCACATTTTTCAGGGCTAAAGTGTTATTTGTACGTGAACGAATAATTAAATATGAAGATCATGGAGACATGCAGATCAAGAGTTGTGATGATGAAATAGCTTTTAGAGTGAAATCTTAAAGAATTGCATAAGAAGAAAATGATCAGAAGCTCTTTGAAGAAGATTTATTAAAGACTTTGAAAAAGAATAAAATTACAAAAGGAAAAAAAAAAAAAAAAAAGAACAAGGGTTGACCAAGGCATTAATGCCTTGGCCAAAATAAATTCCTGTGTAGTCATCCAAGTCCAAATTGGACTTTGGACACAAAAGTGAAAAGGAAAAAAGAAACGAAAGAAAAAGTTAAGCCTTGCCCATTGGCCAAGGACGGTTGAAAAAAAAAAGAAAGAAGAGACTTGTGCCTATTTAAGGCACATGAACGAGGCAGAAGCAAGCCGCAGCAGCGCTGGAAATTCGAAACAAAAAAATTAGTTTAGTTTATTAGTTTTTCTTCTTTTGCGAGATATTAGGATGCTTTTGGAGTTTCTTCACGTTTAAACTCTGTAACGTTTTCTTTCCTTTACTTTAATTTATTTAAATAATGTTTACTTTTCAGAATTGTTATTTTAGTTTCTTTAGTATGTCAGACTAAATTTATTCACTGAGGTGACGATGAAACCTTCTTAATTTTAATTGATGCTATGTTTGTGAATTAATTTTTCCCCATAACTTGATCATTCATGTTTAATGTTTATTCTTTCATCAATTGTTGAGATAATTTCTTTGATGGGTTTAATCATGTTTTCCTCATGCTTTGAATAATTCTTAATAATTGAAAGTTTTGATTTTTAATGCCGAATATTAATTGTGATTTCTAGTTGGGATATAATTAATAATTTGAAGATTCTTTTGCAAAGTTAGAATAAATATACTTTTGGGATTCATTAACTTAGGGCTTAAAAGATGATATCTTCCATGGTAACGAGGCTAGACTGCGAGATTATCATGTTGTAAAATTTGAAAAAAATTAATGATCAAATATAGTTGACGTTAGGATTAGCAAGGTGGATTCCGAACCTTAGCCTTTTACGATTACTTGTTTAGTCTCACTTTTTAACCTTCGTCTTTTATTTAATTAGTTATTTTGTTTTCTAATATTTCCTTGATTTATTTTATTTTAATTGATTTTACTCAAGTTATTAATTGTTTTCGTTTTAGAATTTATTAATTTATTTCATTCAATTTATTAGTTATTCTTATTTTAGAATTTATTATTAAGTCTCTAGATTCATTACATATTCTTTTAGTGTTTCTTTTTTTTTGTTTTTAAAATTATTAATTCCTTTTGTCTTAGGATTTTTATTCGTCTTACTTATTTAGATTTATTGTTTAGTCTTTTATTATTTTATCTCAACCTAAAATATCAATCTTTCCAACTAGATTAGGAAGTCTAAATCTGATTCTAAAATTTGATCTTAACTGAACAAGTCCCTGAGGGATCGACCTCGTATTTGCCTAAGTTATACCTTCATACGGTTCGTGCACTTGCGAGTAATTTAAAACATACAACAACATCCCCAAGGATGAAAGACGTACCTGAGAAGCGCAATAGGACCAAGTATTGCCACTACTATATGGACTACGGCCATACCACCAAGGAGTGCAAAGACTTGAAACAGGAGATTGAAGCACTGATAGCCCGAGGTCACCTCCGGAGGTACGTAGATCAACAGTTGACCCGGAATCATGATCAGAGAGATAGAGAGAGAAGTCCACCCAGGCGACAGGCTGGGGGCGGACGTTTGGCTGTGATTGAGACCATTGCAGGGAGATTAGCGTCGGGTGGAGAGATCTCAGCTGGCAGGAAGGGTTATGTTTGAGCTGGAAGGGAGTATGGGCTACCGCGAGGTCCGATCCCGGAGAAGGAGGAGCTCACTTTCTCCTCAGAAGACTTGGACGGTGTGATATGGCCCCATGACGACCCACTGGTGATCAACGCTGAAATAGCTAACTTCACCATGAAGAGGCTAATGGTGGACACCGGGAGCTCGGCAGAAGTCTTATTCCTCAGCGCTTTTGAGCAGATGGGGTTGGACAGGGGTCGACTCAGGCCATTGAGGGGCACTTTAGTTGGTTTCACCGGGTAAGCCCACCGAGCCGAAGGGGTCATCAACCTCTCGCTAAAGCTGGAAGACGGAGACAAGTGGGTTTCGATGCAAGCCAACTTCATTGTGATGGATTGCAACTCCACTTATAATGGGATCTTAGGTCGGGTGGCACTTAACCATTTTAGGGTCGTCCCTTCAACTTACCACCAGGCCCTGAAATTTTCGATCCCGGCCGGTGCGGGCACCATTCGCAGAGCCCAACTCTCAGCTCGGGAATGTTATGAAAAATCCCTCCGACCCAAATATCAGGTTGGCTGGGGACCAGAGTTGCCTGAGGAGAAGAGGGATGCCAAGAGAAGGAGCCCGATTGAAGACCTTCAAGAAGTGGAGCTCTCCGACGAGACGAAGAGAGCAAAAATCGGGAGTGAACTCTCTGTCGACCTCAAGAAAGGTATAAGCTAATTTCTCTTGAAAAATGAACACGTATTTGTATGGTCTGCCTCTGACATGACAGGTATTGACCTGGGAGTGATTGAGCATCACCTGAATGCTGACCTAAATCACTATCCGGTAAAACAGAAGTGTAGACACTTCTATTATGATAAGCAACAAATCATAGTAGAAGGGGTGGACAAATTGGTAGACGTTGGCCACATAAAGGAAATTCAATACCCAACTTGGTTATCTAACGTGGTGCTAGTGACCAAGTCCTCAGGTGGATGGATATTGTGTATTGATTTTACCGACCTCAATAAAGTCTGCCCTAAAGACTGCTTTCACCTACCTCGGATTGACCAGATAGTGGATGCCACATCCGGGTTCGAGCTACTCTTTTTCATGGATGCCTTCAATGGCTATAACCAGATCAAGATGGCTCCCGGAGACAAAGAGAAGACTGCCTTCACCACCGATAAAGGTCTCTACTACTATGAGGTCATGCCTTTTAGCCTCAAGAATGCTGGAGCTACCTACACTCCGATGGTGAACAAGGTTTTCAAAAATCAGATTGGCCGAAATATGGAGATCTATGTAGATGACATATTGGTCAAGAGCAGAAGGGCGAAAGACCATGTAGCCAACCTGGTTGAAGCCTTCGTCGTAATGGAGCACTTTGGGATAAAGCTGAACCCGAAAAAGTGCGCATTCGGCATCAAGGCAGGAACGTTTCTGGGCTTCATGGTCATAGCCCGTGGAATACAAGCCAACCTGGAGAAGGTTCAAGCGATACTTGACCTGGCGCCGCCGGCATGTATGAAGAACGTCCAGGTACTCGCGCGCAAGGTTGCAGTGCTAAGCAGATTCATGTCTAGGTTAGCCAACAAGTATGCTCCTTTGTTCAAAATATTGAGGAATTCTAAGAATTTTGAATGGACTCCGGAATGCCAGGATGCCTTCCAGGAACTGAAAATGTATCTAGCTTTGCCACCCCTACTATCCCGACTTGAGGTGGGGGAAGAGCTGGTACTATACTTGGAATTTTCTGGGATAGCAGTGGCGGCAGCACTACTCCACGAAGAAGGGAAAGAGCAGAAGCTGGTCTATTATGTCAGCAAAACCTTGCAAGGGGCCAAGGTGAGGTATTCCTCCTTGGAAAACCTCGCCCTTGTACTCATCACAGCGACAAGAAAGCTGAAGCCATACTTTGATGCTTATCCAATTAAGGTCGTGATGGATGCCCCGCTCAAGTCCATCATGCACAAGCCGGAGGCGTCGGGTAAGCTGCTGAAATGGGCAGTTGAGCTGAGTTAATTTGACATCACCTACCAACCCAGAACAGCTATCAAAGCCCAAGCCATCACGGACTTTGTGGTGGAATGTACTGGCCGAGCCGAACATGACCTGGAGGATGTGTGGAAGGTCTATGTGGATGGGGCATCAGGGAAGTCTAGAAGCGGAGCCGAAGTTGTAATCCTCGACCCAACCCGACATGAGTACCAATACTCCCTCAAGTTCGCCTTCCCGGCGTCCAACAATGAAGCTGAGTACGAAGCAGTGATTGCGGGATTGAAAATTGTGGCTCAGCTCGGGGCACAAGCAGTCGATCGGAGCACCGACTCTCAATTGGTTTCTAGTCAGATATCGGGAGAGTTAGAAGCCAAAGACAATGCTATGCTGGCCTACCTTAACAAAGGTAAGGATTTGACCTCAGGGCTCAAAAAGTTCACGATACAGCAAATTCCGAGGGAGAAGAATATGAAGGTTGACGCCCTGTCCAGGTTGGCCTTGGGCGAGAGCCGACCTGTACTGGTCTATGTGGAAGAAGTGTTCGAACCAAGTATCCAGTTGGGGATGCAAGCCGTAACTGAGCTCAATTTAAGCCCAGATTGGACCAAACCAATCATGGACTACTTGGAGGGGGTATGACCCCGGAGGATGAAAAAGTAGCTCAAAAACTCATGAAACAGGCCTTAAGGCTTGTCATAATTGTCGGGTAACTCTACAAGAGAGCCTACACTTGGCCTCTCTTAAAGTGTGTTGGGCCCGAGGAGGGAAACTATGTACTCTGGGAGATCCATGAAGGGGTATGTGGAAACCACTTGGGAGGCAAGGCTTTGGCTCGGAAGGCATTGAGGCAAGGCTATTTTTGGCCAACCTTAGAGCAAGATGCCAAAGAGTATGTAAGAAAGTGCGGCACCTGCCAAAGGTTCGCCAATATACAGAGGAAGCCAGCGGTAGACCTCACAGTGATGATAAGCTCATGGCCATTCTATTAGTGGGGTCTAGATATCATCTGCCCATTGCCAACCGGTGTTGGCCAAAAAGCTGTAGACTACTTCACCAAATGGCCTGAGGCTGAAGGCGTTGCTAGAATAACAGAAAAAACAACTTGGGATTTCGTATGGAAAAATATCATTTGCCGATTTGGGGTGCCAAAGGTCATCATTACTGACCACGGCAAGCAATTCGACAGTGCAACTTTCGAGGCAAATGTGACGAGATCGGGATCGACCTCAGATTCTCATCTATTACTCACCCTCAAAGTAATGGCCAAGTTGAAAGGACTAACCAAATCATTTTGCAGGGCCTGAAAACCAAACTGGAGGAAGTAGAGGGCTAGTGGGCATCGATTCTTCCCAAGGTGCTGTTGGCTCAACAGACTACCACCAACTCGGCAACGGTAGAATCGCCCTTCGAGCTGACCTTCGGTACTCAAGTGGTGCTGCCAGTGGAGATCGGGTCTCCGACCAGTAGAACCCTCCACCATGATATAGAAATAAAAGGAGCCCTGATCCGTGAAGAGCTCGACCTCGCCAAAGAGCTCCGAGCTAAAGCTCAAATCAGAATACTGACTAGCAAAGCTGCCATGCAAAGAGCCTTTGCCAAGCAGGTCAAGCCTAAACCTATTAAGGTTGGCGACCTCGTACTTAGAAAGGCCATCTTTTTACCGCACTCGGGTAACAAGCTCTCCCCAACCTGGGAGGGACCGTACGAAGTCGTGAAAGAAGTCCGACCCGAAACCTTCTACCTCCGCAACAAGTACGAAAAACTATTGAAGAATGCATGGCACTCAGAACACCTGAAGCAGTATTTTGTTTAAGGCCCCGAGCTGAAATTTCTTATAACGGCCCCTGAGCCGAAATACAATGTAACGGCCCAGAGCCAAAATCTCTCGTAAAGGCCCCGAGCTGGATATTTTGTAATAGCCACTGAGTTGAAATCTTTTGTAAGGCCCCGAGCCAAAACGTTACTTGCAATCATCCCCCAAGCCCAAGTACATGTACAAATTCAATACAATGCATTTTGTAAGCCAGTGCAATGCCCGACCTGGGCCCAAGCGCCTCAACTATTAAGCTACTGCCAACTCGGGTTAACGTGGTGGCCATGCTTAATTATGAGCTAATGG
Source organism: Ehretia macrophylla (assembly GCA_037974665.1). Lineage (NCBI taxonomy): Eukaryota > Viridiplantae > Streptophyta > Magnoliopsida > Boraginales > Ehretiaceae > Ehretia > Ehretia macrophylla. The sequence continues at coordinate 55,545,605 of CM075779.1, forward strand.
TCAAGTAAACCAGCTCGGATTAGGTTCCAACTCAGGTATAATCAATAATAATTTGATTAAATTTGCCAGTTCGGATCAATTTCCAACTCAGTATAATCCGGCTTAAGGTCGGCATGTTAGTTTGGGTTTAAACTCGAGCTCAACATCTGTTAATATTAGGTTGACCAATTTTAAATTGGACTAACGAGTCTAGGTCGGCAATGATAATAGTTGTCCAATTAACCAGCTCGGATTAGGATAAAAATTCATTAATCGCGTCCAGCTCGGTTCTTTATATTTAAATTAAGTTTGGAAGGTCCATTTTATTGGTTCGACCCCACTTACTTAAGAAAATTTGCGAAGGAAAAGGTACGCATGTACGAGCTTGAATGAAACGCAAATAAAACAAAAACATCCATTTCATTAAAAGTGAAAAAATACAATTACAAAGAGCCCGACCTGGGCAAATCTACTAAAGCCCAACCCGGGCGAGTACAAAATTTACTTAGGAGTGGCGGTGGAGGTGGTAGCATCGGCTTCGTCCCCGACCTGGTCCATACCCTTCTGGAAAAATTCAATCACTTCCTTAGCTAGGGACGTCAGGTCGGACGGTAGCTCAGGAATCTCCCAGAACTCCGGCGGCGGAGCCTCCAAGATTTCGATGTAATCATTCTTGGTGGCAGGGAAGAAGGTCTTCACTCTCTCCCGAGCTGCGACCTGGCCCCGGAAGTAGTACTCCAACTCGGTGTACCTGGCCATCGTTCCACCTTCCGTGGCCAACCAATCCATGGCCGCTTGGCTGGACTTAAAGACTTCTACCACCTTCTCCCCTTGGAGGCCGACCCGATCTGCCAGCTCCCGGAGCATTGCCTCGGTTTCGCGCCTCTTCAACTTGTAGCGCTCGACATCTTTGGCCGTGGCCTCACGCCGGGACTTCTCTGCTTCGAGCTCCTTTTTCAGCCGATCAATCTCCGACGTGTCCACTTTGCTTATTTGGGCGGCCTCTTCCTTTAGGGCTACAAGCTCGACTCGAGCGTCGATGTATCGCTGCTCAAGCTCGACGCAATAAGACTGGGCCCTAACAAAAAAGTTGGGTGCCGAAAGGATGTGAGACTCGGCCTGCGCAAAAGATAGCAAAATGATCAGCCAAGCTGAAAAACATAACCATATCAACACGGTCAAAGATGCCTCACCATGACTATGGCTGTCCTCAGGTCGAGGGAGAGTTGCTCTGCCGGGACCATTGCCAGCTTGGGGTCCTAGGAGACCTTAGCTGCCTCCACAAAATCCTTGCTGGGAGGGCTCACTTCCGTGGCCTTGCCTTTCTCGAGGTATTCAACCCGAGGCCATTTCTTACTCTCAGGGCAGGACGCTGAGCGCTCCGGGATCGCCACCCCAGAGCTCGATCTTTTAGGCAGGGGAAACCCTGATGTCCCTTGGAGGAGACCTCGGCGCCGATCTCCCATACTTGGGCACCGGATTGCTGCCTCTGCCCCTGAGGGACGAAGCCCAAGCTGGATCGAGTCTAGACTTCACCACTGGTCTCGGTCTTTCTCTTCATCTGGGCATACGCGAGCTTCCTCGTGTCTGCCATATCTGTAAAAAATGAAGTAAAGAGAGGTGAGAAATAACCAAATGCAAACTAAAGAGAACAACGATAGACAAGGAGACGGAGATGTCGGTCATTGATCCTGCGAACTGATCCTCTTCTGAGCCAAAATCCGCATTCTTTTCGGGCTCGAGAAGTAGATGGGGGTGCTCCTTCCTCAGGTCGGGTTCTCTCCCGAATAAATTTGATTTTCAGATTCTGTCCCACCTGAGGACGCTATCAATGTCAGTCTGCATACCCGGCTCGGGTCTCAATACCCCGACCTCGGCGAGTTCCGCTTCTGAGAGCTTGGGGTCGTCGTTCATATTCTTCGTTAGGGAGGGATTCCAACCCACACTGCACCCCGGGTTCACAGGCGGCTCGACCTAATAGTTGTCGTTGTGCCAGCCCTTGTTGGATGAGTGCCACTTGGTGAATATGGCATTGCTGGCCCGAGCTGCGAAATGAAACCACCCTGGCTGCTTTGGGTTGGGCTTGCACACAAAGAACTGCCTGAACCGATGCAGGGTCGGCTCTATTTTCCTCTTAAGGCAGAATACATAAAATGCCACCATTACAGCCCAACCATTTGGTGACATCTGACCCGGGCTAATCTTAAAGTAATTCAAAATGCCGATGATGAAGTTGAGAAGTGGAAGCCGGATGACATTGAAGGCGAGGTCATAGATAGTAAAGTGATCGGGTGGAGGATAGCAGGCGGACTCATTCCGACCTGGAACCTTCAGCTTGTGGTGTTGGTCCACCGACCAATCCCTTAGCCTGGCGTTAGCCATCTAGACGAAAGAATGGCACTCGCGTTTACAATAGGCAAACAGCTGCTCTATCATCTTCCCCTGAGCTGACGAACCACTGGCTGTAGCTGAGCTCCAAGGTGGAACCGCCCTAACCGGGATCGCTTCAATCGGTTCCGACGCGGAGGCTCTAGCTAGGAACTCCTGTGGTATCTCAACTCCCCCAACTGGTTCAATGGCTCCTCATCCTCCCTATCTCCCAAGTCTCCCAGGTCGGCAAAAGGGTCCGCCTCGGCTTCTTCTTGCACTTGCCTAACCTCGATCACTTCGCAATCATCATCACTCTCCCTAAGCTCAGATTGTCGAGCTAATCCTCGAGATACACCTTCGCTGTCATCACTGCGGCCTCCATCTGAGGTCGATTCCGAGCTCGATGGATTCTCATCTCCTCTATAGGACCTCACATCCATCGCTTGAGAATCTTCCGACTCTGACCTCTCCATCCTGTTTACAAATTAAAATATGTGCAGGAATAATTAAGGGAGTCGGGACGTACCTACCGCTCTAGTTGTCGAAGATGACTCGATCTAATTGCCACCGACCTAATTGGCTCTGAGCTAATGGATTCTGAGCTGAATACGTCGAGAAGATATTTGCCGAGCTAAAAGTGTCCGACTACTCTGGTTGCCAACCTGAAACCTCCAAATTTCATGAGCAAAGTATGAAATGAATCTCGGATGTCAAGGCCCTATTTATAGGCAACTCTTGTAACCGCCTCGGGAACCCTAAATGTCGTATCTTGTCATAACTGCTAGGTGGCATGTAAGCCATCTAAATGGTATGCACCGCTGACGTAGCCATCCCCACTCTGCCGGGGTCGGGCACCTCCAACTCAGGAACAATTCCCAATTCTAGATCTTACCCTCTCGATCTCAACTTGGGGGATGTGGGATTGACGAGGGAGACCCCGAGCTGAGGTAAGATACCACACCGAGCTGAGGCGGGCTAATCTGAGTCAAGTCTAGCATATTCAGCTAATGCCCAACCTGGATACCGATTCGACCTCACCCCGACCTAGTAAAATCCCGACCTCAGTGCCAGCTGCTCTGATGGGACATAAAGCCTTGATGGGACATAAAGCTGCACCGCATTAAATGCTGTCAGGTCCGAATTTAGTATAAATAGAGCTCCACCCCTTCATTTCTGAGGTAACTACTCATTAAATGTTCTTAGTTATTTCATCAGCTCGGACATACTAATCATTTCCACGCCCGAGGGAAAAACCCGGGCCATCACCCCGCTTTCTCCTTCCTTTTCCTTGTGCAGGTCAAGTAGTCGACCCGAAAATCTAGATCGAGGAGCCAACCCAGAATTCGAGCTTGGCAAAAGTAGTTTCCCAACCTTAACGTTGAGATTCCGACCTCAACAAGTACACTTGTGCAATTTAGCCAGTAAATTAAACCTGCAGGATATGTAGGAAGCCCTGCCTTCGAGGGCAATGTAACCTTCAAAGCCTTCAATGCTAAGAGACCATTGTTATCTCTAGATGCATGCTTGGTTTTGATCATTGGACAAGATGGGTACTTTTTCATTATTTTTTAGATAATTAAAAGGCTCTAGTTGAGTTGAATTAAATATGAATGTGCAATTAGCTAGTAGTTGTCAGATACAACTACTCTTCTCTTTTATTTTCTTTAAATTTTTTTTTTGAGAAGAACTCTTTATAAGAAGTTTTTCATACTCGTATATATTAAGAATGTCAAAATCTAAATTACATAATTCTGCTAAGATATTATCAAATTGATATTTCTCGCTCAATTGTATAAGAAAATAATACCTAAGATGGTGTATCAAATTGTCAAATAGTAGTCCTATTTATCATTTTTACTTGGTATTATGATAACGTAAGTTATTATGTTTAGCAATTAGTATCAAGATGATCTACAAGAAAATAATAATAATAATAATATATATATATATATATATATATATATATATATATTCTAAATTACTTTTTTCCCTTTCTTTTTCCTATTTTGGTCAGAAATTACTTCTTGTCCCTAGATGGCCCTAGTTTGCTAATTTATGAGGGAGAGTCATGCATCCAACTGCCAACACTCTTATACATGTCACTCTCACCTATATGTGGGGTTCATTTCTTCCTTTTAACTGGATTCTAATGATAGCTGGATGGAACACAAATTCCAATTTATGATTGAACTCAAGTTATTTATCTTCATTTCGAGCAGCCAGTGAAAAATATGGCAAAGTAAACCTAAATATACTTATTTGATCAATCAATTAACGTTATCTTAAACATAATAAATGAACCATATATACAAATCTTTTGTTGCCTGAGAAAGTGTCCAATACAATTGCCAGTACTGTGTTTTCTCATTGTTTAGCTTGCTGCCAATTGATTTACCACCGTATAATTGGAGTCTTTCTTTTTCATTTTTTTTTTAATTCAAAGGAGGTATAAACCGTACAATACATTACAAAAGATGTCAAGAATTGATGATGCAAACCTCTCACACTCATAGCAAAAAATATACCACGAGACGAAAGCCCAGTTGGTGAGTTTGTCTTTTGTAGTGGATGCATGTGCATTATGACTTCATATAAGCTACTAACCTGGTTTGGAGCCATCAAATATAGAGGATCCAAATTCTTCTACCAGGCCTATAAAATTTAAAGAACCTCATTCAAAACATATATTATTATTCATCCTAACTACATACATATCTTTTCAAAAATATTATTCATCTAAATAGAGTCAGTTCCTAACTTTAAATTAATTCATCCAATAGATCTATTACAAACTGAAAGCAACATGGGGTTTAATTCTAAAATCAATTAATATTAAATAGAATAACCTAAGATCTGATATATTGATCTGTAAAATCTTGATTTATTTATGGTATACCACGAGACGAAAGCCCAGTTGGTGAGTTTGTCTTTTGTAGTGGATGCATGTGCATTATGACTTCATATAAGCTACTAACCTGGTTTGGAGCCATCAAATATAGAGGATCCAAATTCTTCTACCAGGCCTATAAAATTTAAAGAACCTCATTCAAAACATATATTATTATTCATCCTAACTACATACATATCTTTTCAAAAATATTATTCATCTAAATAGAGTCAGTTCCTAACTTTAAATTAATTCATCCAATAGATCTATTACAAACTGAAAGCGACGTGGGGTTTAATTCTAAAATCAATTAATATTAAATAGAATAACCTACGATCTGATATATTGATCTGTAAAATCTTGATTTATTTATGGTAAGATAATTATATTCTCTAACACATTTCAATTTATGCATGTAGTATGTGGCTATGACCGCATAAGATTAAAGAGTCCCAAGTGTCGTCTCTCTTAGAAGTTGATGTACTCAAAGAGATGAACCATGAGAGATGTCCATAGCACTATGAACTAAATAGGATTCAGCACTACATTATTTCAATTAATTGAAGATGCAACATTTGCTTGATTTCAGTTACTGTCCCATGAGAAGTGGAAACAAGGCAATTATGCATAGCAAATTGTAAGGAACTTCACACAATTATGTCAAAAATATTTTCGCTATCAAGCGCCCAACCTCCAATAATGGAAGGAGATCAGCTATCAACATTTCTAAGAAAACTAAACCGCGTCATATTAGATGAGCCACCTATTTTGTTGGCATAACGCTACAAGCATCAATCATATCTTGACAGATGAGGGTATCTTAAGATAAGAGCTGAGACTAGTTTGTATGATTATGACGAGGGTAAATTATGCATATATGTATAGTCCCTATTATTTACACATTTTTCAAATTGATCTTTACATAGTATTTAGAAGTACTTGAGATGTGAAATTCATTTGATTTATAAATGAATTCCGAGAGGATTTATATTTACAAATGAATTCCTTTATTTGGAATTGTAAAACATTATTAAGTCAATTATGTTATTTACAAATACAAATTGTGTTTGAAATTTTTATTATTTTGAAATTAGGCTTGTCATAGGTTATCATCTCAACATATTATTGATTATTGATGTTATCATAAAATTGTCCAAAAAAAAAAAAGCAAAAGAACAACAAAGAAAAATTTTCAATAAAATTAAACAATACAAAATAATTAAAACTTCAACCATTAGTTCAAGATTACAAAATAAACCTGCATTCCACGTGACAAAATAACCTTAATTTAATCATATGTTTAATATGAAAAAATAATCTTAAGAGAAAGGGTGAGAGAGACGTTTTTTTTTTTTGTTGAAAGAGAAACAAGGAGAGAGGCAATGATTTTTTTTTTATCTTTGTACTTTAGCCAAACTCCATCTCTTAAATCTAGGGGCAATTTTGTCCTCAGAAGATGAGCAACAGATTTGCAAAACATGGATTTGTAAATTTTACCTCTTAAACAAGGATTTGGGCAAAGTATAAGGAAATCCAGGATTTACAAATCCTGGATTTCTAACTTTTCAAAGGGTGCTTCCAAACACCAAAAATTGGATTTGCAAATGAATTCCACAAAATTTTATGGAAATTTTATGGAATTCATTTGTTCCAAACAATCTGTTAATATTTTTAAAAAAAAATCATATTAATCCCGAATGTTTAAAAAGTGATTCAAAATTATTCTTATTATTCAAAACTAGCCAATTTGCTCCCTATTGTTTCCAATTTTTTTTAATTTAGTCTCCAAATTGGGATCACGTTTAGGGACTAAATTAATTTTTTTGAAACAATATGGACCAAATTGACTAGTTTTGAACAATAGAGACCATTTTGAATCACTTTTGTAAACATTATGAACTATTATGAATTTTTTGAAATATTAGGAATAACATTGAAAAAATATATAAATTATAGGGACTAAATGTAAAATTTACCCATTATGATGATTTCACACGTGATCTAAGCCCTAGCAATGATGCTCCCTACCCGGCATTACCTTCCAGGGGTAACAAGACCACCTCTATAAATATCATCTAGTTCCAAGTCGAGGCTAAGCAACCACAGAATTGCATTGTTATCTTTCCATACTTAAATTTACATTTTCCAAATCTCATTTTCTAACTTAAACATCGGAGTGGCGTTTACGACAAAATAAATAAATAAATGGTATTTTTTACCTAAATCCCCTCCACTTTTACATATATGAGACTTAAACCTCATACTTCTTCAAAAATGAGACTTACACCCTTCTATAAAAAATCTATTAATTTTTTTTTGTTAAAACCTCATAAAATGATATCTCTACACTCACCAATCTTGAACATCAACACACCTAACCAATTCATCCATTTCCCACCCCAAAACAGCCGTAACTTTTCTTGAAACATCTTAACCATCTCTTACGTCTCACATCACCTGAACCACCCTTACACAAAGACAGAAAAAAATTTGCAGCCTCATCCCCCTTCCCACAATCCCAAATTCAACACCCCAAAATCCCAACTCTAACCCCCATCCCTAATATCACCACTACTAATGCCTTGTTTTCCATCCCAACAAGTGTGTATGTGTGAGTCTATCAAAGTGTGTTTTTCTTTGTGTATGGTGAATCTTTTGCTGCATGTATAGGTATTTGTGTTTGTGTGGCGTATGTGTCTGAGGGTGAATGTTGTTTGTATCTGAGTTTAAGGTGTCGTAGAGATATGTTGTGTACATGAGTGTCTGTACTATGAAGAACTGTTTGGATGCGTGTGGTGAGTCTACTATTGTAGGTGTGGTGTATGTGTCTTGATGTGAAATATGTCTATTTTTTTGGTGAAAGAACTGCGAGTGTTTTTTTTTCAATTGCCAAAGAACCGTGTATTCAACGAAAAAAAGAAAGAAAGACAAAGAAACAAAAAAAAAAAAACAAAGAACCGTGTGTATTGAGTGGTGTTTTATGGGTAAGGATATTGGGGATGGGGAGGATAGAATTATCATTAAAATATTTGTAACATAAAAATTTACTGATTTTTGACAAATATGGGATGTAAATCTCATTTTTCCAATGCATGAAGGGGTGTAAGTCTCATTTTTTCAATGCACGAAGGGGTGTATGTCTAATTTTTTAAGAAGTATGGGGTCTAAATCTCATATATATAAAAGTGGAGGGAGTCTAGGTAAAACTACCCAATAAATAAATAAATAAAAATTAGAGTGACTACCTAGAAACTCCCGAATTGTCACTAATTAATTCTTTCGTGCAGGTAAGGACACTTAGAAAGATCTCATCTCTACTCAAAATATCACCAACTGTTTGAATACAGGATTGGATCATTGACCCAACATCTGTATCATTAGTGTTTTATTTTTTAAAATTTTAGGATAAATTACATTTTGCCCCTTAAGATTAGCCTAAAGTGCATGTTACCCAGCCCCTTATAGTTGCAAAACTACCACATCACCTATCTGAGGTCTTAAAAAATGATGCATATTACCTTCCTCCGTTAGAAAAGTTGTCAAACATGACCAAGATTGTAAGTCACGCATACCAAATGCAATATGTGGGTACATTTTAATGATAATTGTACTTATATGGACAAAAAGGCCCTCAATAGACTATTTTTCCCCTATTGCATGCTAAAATATAGGGTATTATGGTAATTTCACGTATCATAAAATTAAAAAAAACTACCTCTCACCCTTTACACCCACCCACCTTTTACTCCACCCTGTCAGCTCGTCCTATCCCCTACCCCACCCCTATAAGCGATGCCAACACCCCTAAATCCAAACCCTAACCTCAACCCTCAATCCCACTGCCTTCACCCTTATATCGCCTTTTGTGTGTGTGTGTTCGTCATGTCCATCAATGTATTTTCCCAGTGAGTGTGAGTTCTGTTTGTACAATATCTATGTGTGTATGTTTACTGTGTGCATTAATTATTACGTGTGTCGTGTGTGTAATATATGTGTAATGGTGTTAATGATGTGGTATGGTGGTGCCAATGTGTGGTGGGGGCGAGGAAAGCTATAGGGTGTTGTTATGGTAGGGGTTAGGGGTAGGGAATAGTAGTGGTGTGATAGGGGTTGCTGGTGGAGGGTGGTAATGGCGGGTTGAGGGTTGTTGGTAGCAGTTGCTAGTTGAGATTGGAGGTAGGTCTGTTAGTGGGGGTGGAACCACATGCCTTGCTATTATTGGTTGGGCAATTTAACTTTTTTTTGGGGCCAATATTGGGAAGACATAATTGTCATTTCAATATTTCCGTTAAAAAAACTAACGATGTGGTAATTTCATAACTATAAAAAAGTAACATGCACTTTAGGCTAGTTGCAGAGGGTAAAATGCAATTTACCTTTAATTTTTTATCATCATTGTCACTTCATAAAATTTTGACTTCTAAGTGGTTCGAATATTTCATATAGTCCATAGGAGGAATGTGAGAAGATTACACCTTGTCTTAATGTAAGAAAATCGACAACTTATACATTTATAGCTAAAATGAAACCTCATTGAGTTAAACAAATACCGAGAAGTATTCGACGCAAGAATGGAGTTCATTTTCAATTTCCAATCTATTGCAGTCAAATCAAAGGCCTTCATTTGGATTAGTCTTCCCTATCACTATAATAGATTAATCTTCTTGTATTTCATTACTGGAGATTAAACCGCAAAGGAAAGCATGATGTGGATGCATCCTGGTAAGGGGCTCTGTATTACAGAAAATTATCAAACGTACTACAATGCATAAAAATATATTATAGCCTCAAATGGGAGATCACTACAAAAAAAACTGTCAAAGGTGATGGTTCGTCACCTTTTCGTCGCCAAAAAAGTGACGAAAATGAGACGAAACTTTCGCTACATGCATAGTGACCATTTTGAGACGGTTTGGAGACGACTTGGGTATGTCGTCTCCAATT